>JAQQSW010007625.1:0-13658 GCA_028646575.1 Pseudocheirus occidentalis
CACAGATTGCCTTGCCTTCCTTGCTCAAAAAAAATTAAATGCCCAAATTAAAATGAGCATTATTAAACTATGTTAATTTTTATACAAATGCAAAAGCAAAGCTGTCTTCTTCTAAAATTTATTGAGTGGAAAAGAAAAGCAAAAAATAAATAAAATGTATTGAAATTGGGGGGGGGGGAAATGTACTGTGCTCAGAGTGGCTCTTGCAGGAATGTTAAGGCATGTTGATTCTCACTGCTTCTTCATAGTAGTTATGTTTGTAGTATATTATGAAATAGATAAGCTATAGAAGATTCAAGAATGTCTTTATCCTATCCAGGATCTCTTAAGCTACTTCATTTTGGAGACACACTCAGAGGAAGTGAAAATGTTGATGAAACAAATCTGGTTCTAGATTATTAATAAAAACTTATATATCAGGGGCGGCTAGGTGGCTCATTGAACAGAACACTGGCCCTGGAATCAAGTGGACCTGAGTTCAAATCCAGCCTCAGACACTTAACACAAAAACTAGCTGTGTGACCTTGGGCAAGTCACTTAACCCCAACTGCCTTCCAAAAATGTAAAAAAAAAATAAAATAAAATAAAATTCAGACCTTTCAGGTCTAATAAAAATATAACAATATAATTTTTTAAAAAAACTTCTATATCACCTTTCCTAGGAATGCTCATAAATATTAATGTATCAATCTTCACAACAACTGTTTTAGAAAATTGACCCCCTTACTAGGGTCTCTAAGACTTTCCCAAAGTTGGCAACATGTTGTAGTGGAGAGAGCACTGCTCTTGATGTTGAAGGACCTGGATTTGAATTGTCCCTCAACCACTTTGTAAATGATCTTGGGCAAATCACTTATCCTCTCTGGGTCTCAGTTTCCTCATTTGCAGTGAGAAGTTGAACTAGAGGGTCACTAAGGCTCCTTCTAGCTCTAAATCAAGAATTTTATGATAAAAAAGAATTTAACAATAGCAATAACAATAATAATGCATAACATTATTATAAAATGCATAATATTATATATTATAATGTAGTATATGTTGATCACATAAATGTAAATAATACAAATAATAACATAGGATAATCTAATAACATAATAAGACATATAATATAGTAACAAATAATAGTAATAAAAACAATAGCAAAGCTAAAGACATAATCTAAATTTCTCACTTAATTTTAGGCCATATTCTTTTCCCAGATGTGCTACTTTCAAAGAGAAATGATAATAGGAAAAATGATAGATCCGGTAAATGGCATAGTAAAAACAAATCTATGTAATTGCTGTAACTCCTCCTATCCCCACCTCTGCCCTACCAAAAAAGCAAAATCAAGTAAAGGAAGAGTGATCTGAAATAGTCTTGGTTGGAATAGAAAACATCCTGATATTAGTTTATCATTTTACCTGTTTATAAATCATTTTTGTATCTGAGTGAATTTACAAAAACATATGCAAATATAGAAATGGGGCAAATTCAGCAGTAGACTTCCTGAAATACTGTTAAAACAGCTCATATCCCTTAAAGATATCTTACTCTGCGCCTAAAATGTCAAGAAAATGAAGCAGATAGAAACTGAACTCTAAGAATAGTGATAGATGTGCTTCCTTAAGAATCTGATCATCATTATCCCCAGGATACCGCCTAGAGATGAGATGGCTTGGGGATGGGGACAGAGCATTAATACCATGTGGAAGAGGGACTCCACTTACTCTTTTGGGCCCTGAGCTGTGACCAATGGCTGAGAGCTACAGAGAAGCAGATTTGGACTCAGTGTAAATAACAACTTGCTAACCTTTAGAGCTGGATAGAAATGGAATGGTTCCCTTGTATTGAGTTTCATGTACCTGGTGATCTTCAGGCAAAGCCTAGGTAACAACCTTTGGGGCTTGTTGTCTCATAGAAACAGACTCGTGCTTCAGGATGGAATTGAGTTAGCTGACCTCTCCGCTTCCCTCCAACTCTAAGATTCCATGACTCTGTGGGAGATATTTTTAAGAGTGAGATCAAAAAAAGAATTTCTGAAAGGTTAGCATAAGTGATGATTCAGTGGATAGGATATGACTGATGACAAAAGAGATGAGAGAAGTTGAAAGAACACAGATGGGAGGGCATCACATTTTTTTTTCCTACCTCAATTTACCCTCTGAATTAATAGAGAAAGCACAGGGGGAAAAAGCAAAGTTGGAGGAGGGGGACAGAACCATGCTACTTTGTTTATTAATATAGACAAAAGAATTACTATTGGCTAGTTCATTTGGGGTAGAAATTTGCCAGTTACTCTTATTTAGAAAAATCTCAAAATCTTTGATAATAACGGAAGGTCCTATATAGTTAATCCAAGTCACATGGGATCATGTTCCATGTAGGAAATTACCTATGTTTCCAAGAACCTTATTTAAAGGGGTCTTCCTTGACCTTTGCTTGGGAATATTAAAAAAGATGAGAGGAACATATTAATAGAATATAATTAATAGAAAGGGAAAAGTATGCTGAAGAGGGAGGGGAAAAGGGAAAAAGAAGTAACAGCTTTAGTAAAATTAAAGTTCTGCCATCTATGTATAGTACCTGGGCTAATCCTCTCCAATGCAGAGCAACTGGAAAACCTGCTCAAGGATAAAGAGCCTCTCCCAATGTGTTTACCCCTATATTCTTTATATATTCCATTCTCTCTATATTCCTAGGGCTTACAGGGCACATTTATGGCAGGGTAGGGCTAATCCAGCCCAGTTTGTGACCTCAATTTCACTGGGTCTGTTTCCCAATGGGCATTACTGTTTGCTAGGCCTACTCTCTACCCTTTATCATATAGCTGCATCTCCCTGCTGGTTGTGGTATTTCCACAAGTCTCCTGGCTGCCAGGTTTCTCCCTGATGCCAGTCCCTGGCCTTCATCTCTTCAAGGTCCCTACTGGCATTTGCTAGGATGAATGACTAGAAAGCCTCTTTCTAATAAGTGCAGGCTGAATGCTTGCCTGTGAGCCAACCCGCTACAGTAACCAGACAGAGTGCCCCCCAGACTAAGGTTAAGTCTACAGTTATCCCTTCCACATCACAACTGTTATATTTCATGTTGGTATAAGAAATTAAATGGAAATTTGGGGAGAGTTTTGTGGAAGCCACAGATGATGTGGAAGGCCAGTGGATTACACAGAGCCTATGACCAAATACTTAACCCAAATTTTACAATTTGGTACTGTAAACACTCCATAAAAGAAAAAGAAAATATTCAGACTTCTCTGAATGAAGGAAGGGCCAAGAAATTTTATGCAGATTTTCCAAATGGGATAGGGGGTGGGGAGCACCACAACCCTGACTCCCTGGATGTGGAAAGGATAACTATATTCTTATAAGTGACTTCCTCTTGCTATCAGGAACAACTCACCTTCCCAGGTTTTTATCTGACTTAGAATTAGGACTTGACTGAAATTGAAGGGGGATTCTCCGTCTTTCAGTCTTCATTCCTAGGCAGACCGTTTTGGAAGGCTGTATTCTAACAAATCCCAAAGGAATGAGTACTTGCCAGTCAATCTGAGCAAACATAAAAGCTGAGAGAAAGGTCATTGAAGGCCATTGCCTTGCACCCTCCTGACCCACATTCCTGTCCTTATTCCACCTATCTGGCTAACCAAACCTCCTGGGCTGAGTGCAGCCCTGCTCATAAGCATGCTGGAGAAATCAGTTCCTGTGTACGAAAGGGGGAAGGGAAGGGAATCAATGATAAATGTACAATTGAGGAAAGGTGGAATTTTCATCGAAAACAATCAATTAAAAACCATAGTATAATTTAAAATAATGAAAAAAGTATAGACGTCCCTAAATTCCTGTACATATGTAGTCATGGTCCCACACGAAGTGTCCTGATTAGATGTGATTTACCACTGTTAACTATGGAAGCTGTAGATATACCGTGTCCCTCCTTGATAAGCAAAGTGAAAGGTGCGAGATTTTAAAAACCTCACTTTTATCAGCACATTTAGGGGGAGGGAGGCAGAGAAGAGTTCAGATGCATAGACCAGGAAAAATTTCCCCCACAGAGGCAATGATTGAAACCAGAGTTTCCCAGCCTGGCCCCTGCAACAGCCTCAGGATGGGGACCAAAAACAAGAACCTACTTCTTCTGCCCCCTGCTGGCAAGCCATTGAAAGAGGCCAAAGGGACAGAATTGTGCAAAACTTGGTCCCTGTCAACATTTTCTTTAAGAAAAAAATAATTTCGTGGTGAGTTTTTCAGTGTTCTGTAATTTTTTCTTCTTCTCTCTAGTTTTTGTTTAACCTGGGAATTCCAAAATGTGTTCAGGGTTTTATTTTATTATTATTATTTCCTGGAGGTGAATGGAGAGAGATGGGATTGTGGAATGACATCTGTTGTTTGTTTGGAATTAAAAAAAATAATTTTAACATGTCTCTAACATGTTAACTCTTCTACAAAATTCCAGACAAAGACTTAAAACATTTAGAACTTTTCAAATCATAAATATTTTGTTCTTGAGTTTTCTGAAAATACTTGAAAATACAGGAAATCGTATCTGGTGTTTCACAGCCTTTGGTAGGAAGTCTAACAGACACCTTTTCAAGGACCCTGTTTTCTTAATAGAACAAAACTCTGCCTTGGTCAAGTCAAATATCAACATATGCAAACAAACAAACACCACCCATCCCAATCCCCAGTGCCAAAAAACAAAATACACAGGAGAACTACATTAGGGCAGTACAAATACACTTGGGGCCCTCAGTGACTTTAAAAGTCTACATTTCAGTGTTCAAAATGCAGCATGACTGACTAATTAATAAAGTGTGGGCCAAACACTGTGCCAGATTAAATAAATATTGGAAACAACTGACAGATCTTTATTTCAGTAGAAGAGCCTTTAAAAATTGGATTCTACAGATGCATCCAAACCCTAAAAAATCCCAAATACATTGGTTTATATTCACAGACACATACTGACTGTGGAAGTGGAGAAAAATAAGGCAGATATCACAGAAAATAGCCCAATATCACTGAGAAATCATAGAATGAAGCAGTATTAGATAATTTTTCAGCTAACCATATATTAAGCAGTCTACCAGGTAATGAGGAGAAATTGAGAAGAGGACTGGACCTGTGATTTCTGTCCTACAGAGAACATCTGGATGAGGTCACTCTGAGCAACTCATGGTCTTAGAGTGTGTGACTTGCGTAGGGTCACATAGTGCAGTTCAGAATCAGAAGTGAACCCAGATCTTCCAGACTTAGAAGCTGACTCCCCATCCTCGAGACTGAACCTAATTTTCATAATAATACTAGGATGTTTTCTATTCTAATATGGTCAATAATCAGTAGATATAGCAAACATAAGCAAAAGCTCTTGGGGGAAGGGAGCCTTCAGTGATTTTGAAAAGTGCAAAGGATTCCAGAGACCAGTAAGAAGCAATAGATCCCCTGACTTCAAGTATCTTGTTTTCTAATGGGAGAATCCACAGGGCCGTATTATACAATATGTTATTAGTGCATGGGAAAATGATAAGGGATAAATTACCTATGCTGGATGAATCAGGGAAGGCTTCAGGGAAGAAATAATACCAAAACATTAATGAGAAAGAAGGAGTTCAATTTGTAGTGCTAAGATCACTGAATTCAAAGTAGGAGGACCTGGGGCTGAATCCTAGCCTTGCCACCTACTGCCCATTTGTCCATTAGCCAGTCACTTAACATCCTCTGCTCCATTTTGCAAAGTAAAATTTGACTTCTAAGGATCCTTAGGGTTCTAAAATCTATGATTCCAGGCAGAGATGTGGCCATTCCAGGCATAGGGGACAGCAGGTATTAAGGCACAGACAAAACTAGAAAAAGGTTGGACAAGACCAGAAAACAGTGGCAGTGGATGGCCTACTTTGGCAAAAATATAGACTATCATGAGAATATAAAAGTGGCATGAGATTAGTCTAGAAAGGTAGATTGAAGGCAGATTGAGGAAGGCCTTTGAATGCCAAGCTAAGGAATAATTATTTTATTATGGAAGCAATCTGAAGATTTTTGAAAAGAAAAGCCATGTACCTATGGATCATTATTCTGGCAATGGAGTGAAGGTTGAAATAAAGAGGGGAGGGACTAAAGTGCACAAGATCAGTTAGGAGGCTGGTCCCAGGCTGAAATAATGAGGCCCTGTGGTAGCTATGGTGTAGGAAGGAAGGGATGAATGTGAAAGGTCCCCAAGTGAAGTAGCATCCGCAGGTCTTGGATGTAAGTAAGCAATTTGGAAGAGGAAAGAATTGAAGCTGACTTTGAGTTGGGGGGGATTGAGTGAATGGTAGTGCCAACAGAAATTGTGTTATAATCAATCTTGTTAAAAATCATGTATAACTTTAAAAATAATTTTACTCCCTAAGTTTCCTGAAATTTAGTCATGTGGCTCCCCTTAAATGAATGAGTGATTAGTAAACACTCTTTCCCCATTTTAGGATTCTTGTGGCTACTTTAAAAACTGAGATAGCAGTTTGGATAGATAGTCAGGAAGACCTGGGTGTTCCAGTCCTGTCTCTGACATATATTGGCTGGATAAGTTTCCGAGAAGGTGCCGGCTACATTGGTAGAGGGAGTCTGTCAACCTGGATGATCCCTGTATCAGTGAATTCACAGGTTAAGACCCTATTTCCCCGGTTTTAAAAACTAAAATTATTATGGGTTACAGAATTTAGCCAAAGGTTCTAGCGGGTTTAAATATTATTTGAGACTTTAATCTTTGTCAGGTAAGCAAAATATTATATAAAATATATTCTCTACTCCTGTAAGTTGTATATATCCACATGGAATTATCATTGTCTAAGTGGGAGGGGAGAAATAGCATTTATTTGATAACCTATTATGTCCCAGACCTTGTGCTAAGCACTTTACAAATATTATCTCATTGATCCTCATGACAACCCTGAAAGGTATAGTTGAGGAAACTAAGACAAAGAGATTAAGTGTTAATTGTCCAGGGTCACACGGCTAGTAAGTATTTGAGGCCTGATTTGAACTCACTCCTGATTGCAGGCCCAAGATGCTATCCACTGGGCTGACCATCTATTGCCCAAGTGGCTTGAGGAAAGATATTGATAGATCTCTTTTGCAAGAGGGAATTCAGTTCCTCTCCTGAGAGGAGCAGTTGAAAGAGTCAAGGGACTTGCTCTTCTGTTCTCTGAGAGAGTGTTTATCAAACTAGAATTAGTTATTTCCTTATAAATATTACTTGTATAGAGGCATGACTAGAACAAAAAGCCATTTTCTTGGCTGCTCTTTGTCAATGGAGGAGAGTACCTCAAACTTACATCAACCAATTTGACTCCTTCTTGCTAAATGCAGGTTACACAAAAGACCATCACAGATGGCGAATGGCTAATAAACCCATTTATCTAAGAAAATAGTGGGCAGGAATTGGTGTTCTACAGTTAGAATATACCAGAAAATAGGAATGAATGAGAGCAAGAGGAGTTCCTTCTTATCTGAGAGATGCCCCAATCTTAACCAAGTAGAAAGTCTCCAAAGTCTCTTGAAAGGTAAACTGGAAATTAGGGATATATTTCACTGATTTCTGCTATGAATCAGCAAGAGAATCTTTCTCTTTCTCTTCCCTACAGTTGGTCCCAAAGAGAATCTAGAACAGAGGTGGGGAACCTACAGCCTCGAGACTGCATGTGGCCTTCTAGGTCCTCAGGTGTGACCTTTTGACTAAGTCCAAGTTTTACAGAACAAATCCTTTTATTAAGGGGATTTGTTCTGTGAAGTTTGGATTCAATCAAAGGGCCACACTTGAGGACCTAGAGGGCCACATATGGCCTCAAGGCCACAGGTTCCCTAGCCCTTGTCTAGGACCATATGTCTTTCTCTCAAAGAAGGAAGTGAAGAATGAAGACTGTTTCTCCTCTCCAAAGCTCTTGTACCAACTGTACCAGTCATGCAGGTGTGCAGTATTGTCCCATCAGCGTTCTCACAACTAGTTAGGAGAGTCTCATGCAAAATGTTCCAGGCAGGGCTGGAAATTTAGATTACATATATTTCTCATTTTCTGAATTATTGTCAAGGTTACCAAGTCCATATGGAAGGCAGCATAGTACACTAGAAAATACAGTGGGTTTGGTGTCAGGATACAAGCTCTACCATTTACCACCTGTGTCTTCTTAGACAAATCATTTAACCTTCCCTGGCCTTGTTTTCCTCACCTGTAAAATGCAGGAGTTGGATGATGTCCCCACAGGTTCCTTCTGTCTCTAAACCTTTCATCCTATTACCCTCTGTACTTCATTGAAGTATTTTATTGTAATTTGGGGAGTAAAGGACATCTCATAAAGAAGAGAAGACTCAAGGGACCTACACACAGCTGTGCCACCCACACAGTGGGACTTCAATCTTATGGAGCTTCAGACATCAGAGGACAAGAGCCCTTAGTCAGTGACTGTCATTCTTAGGATTCAGGATGCCCAGAGATTTACAGTGTTGGTGGATCTTTTCCTTGCACCTTCTGGGTTTGCTTTCAAATAATGGCTGAGTTCAACTTGTTTCCTTGGTAAGGTGCTGAGCGAAGATGTGAATCTACCCCCTTGTTCTTTTGCTTGTGTGACTAGAGCAGCAGCCACCCCTTTATATCTCCCCTATGAAACCCCTCCATGAGGTTGCTTGCAGAGGACTGTTAGCTAACCAGTGTTTTCTGGCATTGAACTGAGGTCACCACTCTCTAAAGCTGCAAAAAGAGCTGCTTTTAAGAAAAGTCAACTTCCAAGTAGCTTAACCTTGGTATAATAATGTAAGCAATTTAGGCTTTCAGTCACTGCATCTCAATCATACTGATTAGGAACATATCCTTATAAAAAAGCACCCTTGGAAGAACCCAAGTGGAAGAGGTTAGAGTCACTGCCAAACCAACTGGCTTCCATTTAGGAATCAGGCAGAGTCAAAGGAGACCAGTCCTCCCAAGTGGTTTCTGATTGGCCTCCATACTACACTGACTCAGACTCCAGCTGCAGAGATCCTACAGGGAAGAACTAATCAAATGAAAGCCTCATTGACTCAGTCAACAAACTATTTTGGAGTTGCCCAAAAGGGTTTCAGGTCGAATCTAGACTTTCTATTCAAGGCCCCTTCCAGCTCTAATACTCTATGGTACTCTGTCATTTCCCCCTGTCTTTGTGTGTCCATTACCTAGGAGTGGACAGCGCGATGTTGTAGGAGCTTAATATTTATTGAATTGTCTGTGTAGTTAAATAATGCAAAACTCTCACAGGAACTAAGAACATTATTGCTTTTAATTGTGGTCTTTTTTATTGGATAGTAGAATATTAGGATTTTACTTAATTTTGTCAGTAAGCAATGAGGACATTCATTCTCCCTGAGCTGCAAAAAATCTTAGGAAAAGTAGGAAAAGAAATTCTGGTCCTTTTGCATTTCCCACAAATGACAGCAGAGGTCACTGTTTCCATGATTTAATCTGTGCCTGAGCCTTCAGGCGGGGCACTGAGATGGTTCCATAAGAAGGAAGAAGTTGATAATCACTCACCTTATAAAGGATGGAGGATTGGAACGTGAGCCAGTCATTTGGGAGTTAGAGTAGGGCATGCAGTTTCTGTGGTGTCAGAAGCATATGAAAATAATAAGCTATTCAAACTGTTTAAATTAGAATTTAGTATTTCTAGAGATTTCCAGCTGATTAAAACACTTTCCCATCTCTTATATTTATATAAGAAGCTATTGGATTTAAAGCCTCTTAAGCAAAAAAATAAAATCTCAATTTCTAGTGCAGTGTAAAAATATTTTTTAATTAACTTGAACGTTCTGACTCAGGAAGGGGGGGGGAAACCAACATCCTATTATGAGTTTCTGCTGTATCTGACATTTTTCTCTTGTTCCTGCCCTCCTTGCATTCCTCCATTGCCCAATTTGGCAAGTGATAAGAGCTAGAAAATACACATGAAACATAGATTCCAAGTAGGCATGAATGATAAGAATTTCCATTTGTAAGCTGTGGCTGATGGTTACAGAGGGAAAGAATGCTGGATTTGAAGACCTGAGTTCACATTCTAGTTCTGTGATTTCATGATGATGGTGATAATTTCATGATGATGTGGTACAGCTACTGCATCTGCTGGTGGTGGTGGTGGTGGTGGTGGTGATGATGGTGGTGATGATGGTTGTACTACTGCTGCATCTGCTGATACTGGTGGTGGTGGTGCTGGTGCTGGTGCTGATGGTGCTACTGCTGCTGCATCTGCTGATGCTGGTGGTGCTGATGGTAGTACTGCTGCTGCATCTGCTGGTTGTGGTGGTGGTGGTGGTGATGATGGTGGTGATGATGGTGGTACTACTGCTGCATCTGCTGATGCTGGTGGTGGTGGTGGTGCTGATGGTGGTACTGCTGCTGCATCTGCTGATGCTGGTGGTGCTGGTGCTGATGGTGGTACTGCTGCTGCATCTGCTGGTTGTGGTGGTGGTGGTGGTGATGACGATGATGACAACAATGTCTGATGTGTAATGTCAGATAAGTCACATCACTTTTCAGGGCCTCAGAGTTTGGGTTTTGCTTTTTCTTTCCAACTGTAGTTGAAGGTTTCTAAAAAGGCAATTTTTCCCCAAGTGAAATTCTTAGAAATGGAGTATTATCAGGTTTCTCCATACTATGGACAGTAGAGAGCAGCAGAGGAGTGTTGCAACAGTCAAACTGAAAGAAAATCAAGATGTTCAAACAATACCAGTGTGTTCTTTTAGTGTCGTGCTCTGTCTCCATGGAGAATAGGGCACATGCATTTAAAATGTGTTTTTCAAATGTCTGGTTTGGTAAGCTGGATGAATGAAATCCAGAGTTGTTTAATGGGCTGCAATTCAAAAATGCCATTATTTATACTGATTGTCTGTGTTTATTTTAACTTAAAGAATGTTATTTACTTTGGAGGAATTAAAAGTCACCCATATAAGCTGTGGATGTTCTGGGTTGCTTTCCCATGAAGCAGTCTGGAATGTAGTTATTCAGAATGTAGTCATTCAATAGATATAATATTGCTATCAGTTTGGTGCTTTAATACATTCTACATATAGGAGACTTACTAGCTGTGTGACCTTGGGTAAGTCACTTAACCCTTCTTGCCTCAGTTTCCTCATCTGTAAAATGAGCTGGAGAAGGAAATGGCAAACCACTCCGTTATCTTTGCAAAGAAAACTCCAAATGAGTTTTGTTATAACTGAGTTAGATATGACTGAAAGAGTTAGATATGACTGAAACAATGATCCGTAACAGATTTCATTCTGATGCTGAAGCACTACCCTGGAGTCAGGAAGAACTGGGTTCAGATCTTATCTCAAATACTTAATAGCTATTCAACCCCGAATTTGTCACTTAGTCTGTGTCTGCCTCGGTTTGGTCACCTGTAAGACACAGAAAATGATCGCACATGGTGGTTGTGGGGATCGGATGAAATAGCGTATTAAAGCTCTCTGTAGATCTTCAAGCACAATGTTCAGTGACTTTCTTACAGTTTTGTTGTTGGAAGCATATTTATGACACAAGAAATCTTAATGCCTGAAATTGGGGGAGAGGTTTAATTCTTAGGATTAAGTACTGAAGTCATTGCTTTCCTTCCAAGATATATTTTCTACTGGACTGATGGGTTCTGGGTGGGAGAACTTGACATTCTATCTCCTTCCTTGAGAACTGCACCTTGGACCTCTAAACTGCTCATCAGCAGGGCAGGATTAGGTTTTTAGTTTCAAAATTCTCAACCACCATGATTAAATTCTTTTATTTTAGACAGATCTGGATAAATTATCTTGCCACTACCACCACCACCACCTATTGTAAACACCAACAACAAAAAAATTAAGATATTATTCTTAGCATATAGTGATGAAGTTGTTCAATCTTTTTTGAGTTGTGTTCAATTCTTTGTGACCCCATTTGGGGATTTTCTTGACAGAGGTACTAGAGTGGTTTGCCATTTCCTTCTCCAGCTCATTTTACAAATGAGGAAACTGAGGCAAACAGGGATAAGTGACTTGCCCAGGGTCATACAGCTAGTAAGTGTCCGAGGCCAGATTTGAACTCAGGAAGAGGAGTCTTTCTAGATAGAGCCCAGGGTTCTCTCCACTGTTACACCTTGCTTCACACTTTATATAAAATATGGTTATTTGTGTTCAGGACAAATCCACACTAGTGGGAAGAAAAATGAAAAGCCTAAAACTCCTTATAGGGGGCAGAGCCAAGATGGTGGTGTAGAAGCAGCAAAACTCCGCAGCTCCCACAGAACCACCCTAAATACAAATGAAATATGACTCTAAACAAATTTTGGGTCTCCCAAACTCACAAAAATACAGAAAACACGTCTCTCACTGGAGGCAGCTCGGCAGGAGGGGCTCATCGCGGCAGGCTGGAAACCGAGGCCAGCCTAGCCCGAAACCGAAACTGCGGCCAGGCTGCAGGGCAGTTGGGAGGAGCTGAACCACAGTGTGAGTCTACCTAGGAGAGCAGATCTACAGCACATGTAGCAATCTCCATATCAATCAAGATGGGAAAAATAAGGATTAGAGAAAGGTCAGTGAAAGTGAAGCTTTCAAGCTAAATTTGGGGAAGGAAAAGCAGTTCTGCCAATCTGCCCCCAGGGAAAGGAAGCAGCAGGGGAAGGGCAGGATCTGCTACAAACAGCAGCTGCCCCCAATGGGCTGCTTCAGAGCCCCTGGCCTGTGGACCCGCAGAGGGGCTGAGTCGATTGATCAGGGCCAAGGGCTCTTGTGTTGAGCAGCCTGGATCCAGATTGTGGTCTTGGGTGGTGATCCTGGGGTGTGCTTTCAGCAAGCCAAAGCTGGTGCGGGCTACAGCACCCCACTAATAGCTCCGGCAGCTGTGAAAACCCCAGTGACTTGGCACAGAGCTTTCCCCCCTGGAAGCAGAATGCCACAGACCTAAAAAAATCAAGCAATTGATTGACTGGCCAAAATGAGGAAAAGGAAGCAAAATAAGAACAGCAATAAAACTCCAGAATCCTTTTTTGTGGACAGAAAGGATCAAAGCATGGAATGGGAGGAAGACAACACAGTTAGAACTCCCTCACCACATGTTTTTCAAGACACTCGAAGATTGCCTACAAGTTATATAGAGATCAATTGAAAAAGGACTTCGAAAGACACATAAGAGAAGCGGAGGAAAAATTGGGAAGAAAAATGAGAATGATGCGAGAAAATAATGAAAAGAGAGTCAACAACCTGACTGAAGAAAACAACACTTTAAAAACCAGATTACCTCAAATGGCAAAAGAGGCCCAGAAAGCCAATGAGAAGAAGAATGCCTTAAAAAAATCAAACTTCCCAGATGGAAAAAGAATCTCAAAAGCATTCTGAAGATAATAAATCCTTCAGAATTAGAGTGGAGCAAGTGGAAGCTAATGACTTTATGAGAAACCAAGATGCTATTAAACAGTTACAAAGAAATGAAAAAATAGAAAGTAATGTGAAATATCTCCTTGAAAAAACCACTGACTTGGAAAATAGATCCAGGAGAGACAATTTGAAAATTATTGGTCTACCTGAAACCCATGATCAAAAAAACAAATTGGAAAGCATCCTTTGAGAAATTCTCAAGGAAAATTGCCTTGATGTTTTAGATTCAGAGGGCAAAACCAAACTTGAAAGAATTCACCAATCACCTCTTCAAAAAGATCCCCA
>JAQQSW010007626.1:0-13658 GCA_028646575.1 Pseudocheirus occidentalis
GGATAACACTTTCCCAGACTTCAGACTTCAACCAGAGGATCCCGGGAGCCCCGATTTCAGCCTCCTATCAGCCCCACGTGTCCTGTCTCCCTTAATCTCTGACCTCTTGGTTAGGAATTCCGTTGTCCTGCCTCAGATCCAGACCCTTTGGAGATCCAAGAATCCCACCTTCTTTTCTCCTTACTCCGTCTTGGACAGAGTTACCAAAGTTCTGTCCTGGTCCCCCTGATCCGCACCCGGGGCTCTGTTAGATCCCAGGCATGTGGTTCCCTATCTTCAACTTCCCTTTGGGGATTCTGAACCTTACTCTACCAGAGGGTCCCCACAGTCTTTCTCCCCTCCTCCCCCCAACTCCTAGTTACCTCTGTGGACACAGTCGTTCTGCTTCCCCAGACTCATTGTCCCTCTGGAGCCCTTCTGTCTGTCCAGTGTCTCTGACCTCCCTCCATGAGCTCTATTAGATGGTCTTGCCTCCTAGACCCTTCCCCTGGTCCCCTTCCCCAGGCCTCCTGCTCCCCTGCCTCAGGTCCCCTGCCAGGGGGCTTCATCCCAGACTGAATTTTGTCTCCCAAGCTCAGCCTTTTCCTTCTGATTTCCTGGAGCCTCGATTCAAGAGCCCTCCCCATGCTCAATCTTCCATGGCTTGTCTCCTAGACCAAGGAATCAGTCTGTAGTGTAGATAATGGGTATGTGAGTCAGGGAGAGGGGCTGCAGGGAGGGCAGAGGACCCTTTGGAGGGAGATTTCTGACAGAGGGGTCATTGATGCTCTGACTGGTGTTATCATATTTGTGCCCCCTCTGCCTCTTGGGTCTCTGTGGGAGAATGGGATGGTGGGGAAGAGAAAATGAGCTGGAGAGGGAGGGAAGTAGCCTTCCTGTTCCAACCATCTTCCTTTCCAACCCTGCCCCTCCCTGCTTTCTCCTGAGAGCAGGGTCATGGTCTTTGTGACCTAGTGGGGTCTCACCTCGTGTTAATTCCTGTAGGCCAGCCTGCTGCTTAGGAAGAGAAGAGCCAGACCTCTCCTCCTGTGGGATCCTTCTCCCTGCCCAGCTCAGCCTGCAGAGGACCCAAGCCTGGCTCCAGCAGGGAGCCTGGAGCCAGAGGGAATGGCCCCTGGGAGCAGCAGCCCCCCTGCCCAGGTGAGTGCAGTCTGTGCTTAGACATCAGCCAGTGAGGCCATTGCCACAGACCTGGAGGGTGGTCTGTAAGGCTGCCAATGTGTCCTCTTGGGCTGTTTCTTTACAGAAATAGGCACGGAATTGAATAAGGTGGTCACAACACTGCCCTGCTCTCTGCTTCTCTGGGTTAAACTGATTCACTGGCTCTTTGGTATGAGGAGCACTTAAGTCTTCGTGTGGAGTTAACAAGGCCGTTGGAATGGTTGGCCATTTCCTTCTCCTGCTCCTTTTACAGATGAGGAAACTGAGGCAAACAGGCTTAAGCCTGACTTGCCCAGGTCACTCATCTAGTGTCCAGCTCAGGTCCTCCTGTGTCCAGGGCCAGCCGTCTATCCACAATGCCCCTTAGCTGCCCCAGCATGTCAGGAGAGTTGTCCAGACACTCTGCACAGTATAAAATGGTGTTAATTCTGAGAGCAAAGGCTCTAGCAGTTCTGGGGTCCAGGAAAACAGCTTTTTCAGAAAGTGAAATTTTAGCTGAGCCTTGAAGGAAGCCCAGAGCAGGCCCTGAGGGTCTGGGTTACACTCTGGACTGAGGACATTCCAGTCACTGGAAAGGCATTTGACGTCGGCTCCTGTTTTGTCTTTTCTTTGATTGCTTCTCTATGTTCTGCATAGTCAGTACCTTTCCCTGACTGGCTCCTGTTTCTGAGGAAGCCTCCTCTTCCTGGAGCTTTTGTCCCTCCTTCCCATTTGGCAAATTCTCCATTTTAAGGGGCTCTTCCCTCAGTATTTTTGGTGCCTCCTTTACCCAGCCTTTGACTCTTTTTTTTTCATGGTTTTCCTGCTTACCTCTCATTTCTTTTCCCAGGTTTTTCTCTGCCCTTCTTGATGATTATCACAATCCTTTTTCAGGGTTTTTCTCCAAGGCCTGAGACCAATTCAGCTTTGTCTTTGAGGCTTTGGATGTAGGAGTTTTGACTTTGCTGTTGCTCCTCAGTGCGTTTTCATCTTCTGATCACCACAGTAACTTTCTGCAGTCAGGAGTTTTTCCTGACGTTTGCTCCTTTGTCCAGCCTGTCCCTGACTTGTCGCTCTTTACTAAAGTGGGCTCTCCTTTCCGGGTCGAGGGCTCACTGTAAGTTCCCTTCTCTTCTTCCTCTTCATTATATATGAAGGAATATCCCTTTTTGTCCTCTGGTGTACGGCTCCCATCTGAGGATGGATCACCCTGGGCTGCCTCCTCGGCTCTGCGGTGTTCCTGAGCACATGGCTTCTTAACCTTTTTGCCCTCCTGACCTCTTTGTGCCTATGAAATTTTACAAGACCCTGGTTATTTAAAATAGGTTTATAAATCAAAACTTTTACTGAAAATAAGTCATGAAGAAATTTCTTTTAAAATGGTTCTTTGGTACAAATATAATTTTACCATTTACCAAAGGTGAAGGCCCAGTGGGTATCCTCCTAAGGAAATGGATGTGTTTATTTTTACATAAAGACTTAAATCTTGGCAGAATATTGGATGTAGCACGACAGAGCGTCTGCCACATTCCTCAGAGAGCAGTGACATTGGGATTTCAGAACATCCAGCAGGCTCCTGTCTCAGCCGAGGGGTTTCTGGCTGTGGTCCTTGGCTTTGCGTGTTGTGATGGTGTGAGCCCAGCAAAGGGCGGGTGGTGTGGGTTCAGAACCAAGGCCAGCGTGAAGATGTGCGGTATAACACAGGCGGGGGCTGCTGGGAACTCCTGGGATTTGTTACCTGTTTGACTTTGCATTAATCTTTCCTTGTTGGGCGTTCAGAAACCTGTAACTGTTGTCACATTTTTTGTGACCCCTGTATTTAGCTACATGATCCCTTATGGGGTCCTGAGAAGTGCTGCTCTGGAACACGTCCCTCCATTCCCTCCTCCTTCCTGGTGGGTTGGTGTCAGTCTGGCAGGATTCCAAAGTCCTTTCCAGGGTATCAGAAAGTCTTTGTCTTGGTGGCTTGTAGGGCGTTGTGTTTCTAAACTGAATTGGCAAGTATAACTCCTACCTGTCTTGGGGGTGGCAGCCTTGGGTTGGTTTTTGTTTTTTTAATCATTATTAAATTTTAATTTATGGAAGAAAACCAGCATTTCTAAAATTTAATACAGTGAAAAGACGGTAGCACAAAAAATTGCAAATCTACTATGCACAACTTGCTATTCCTTTCCAATATACAACAAAATTATCATGTGCATTTCTTTTTCTTCCCACCCCCAGCCTCTGCCCTAGGGGTGGCTGCCATTGGACGCCCGGGTATCTGTGTATCTGTAGAATTATTCTCGACATGGATCTTCCTGCGGTTTCTAGTTCTTTGCCCCCACAGAGAGAGAGAGCACAGAAGTTCTTTTCCTTTTTCCTTAATTATCTTTTCTCTTTTACTTGGGAATTTGGAAACTTAATTATAAATTGCTTCAGTTTTCTTCCCAAGATCTTTTTGGGGTTTTAATCAGTGCATTCTTCCTGTCTCTACTTTACCTTCTTGTTCTAGAACTTTAAGGCAATTTACCTTCATAACTCCTTGCAATACTGCATGGAGACTCTTTTTCTGATAATAACTTTCAGGTAGCCTGAGAGCCGGGATCTTGTCTCTCCTAGATCCGTTCTCCAGATCAGCTGATTTTTGGAGATGTTTCAGATTCCCTGCTGTTCTCTCATTTCATTACATCTTGGCATGTTATGACATCATTCAGTCCTACTTACCAAAGAGTATTTGTCAAGGAATTATTTTCTTTAAGATTTTGTATCCCTTTTTCTAATTGGTTATATTTCTTTTCATAATTTTCCTGAATTAGTTTTTTTCCCTAATTTTTCTTCACTTTCTCTTTTTTGAATTTGAAGTCCTTTTTATAATTTTCTTAAATTGGTTTTATCTTTTCTAATTTTTCCTTATTCTCTTCTATTTAATTTTTGAATTTATTTTTATTTTCTTCCTTATGATTTTGTATCTCTTTTCACAATTGATTAACTTTCTTTTTGCAATTTTCTTTTTTTTCTTTCTTTTTGCTTTTTGAAGGGGGGAAGGCAGGGCAGTTGGGGTTAAGTGACTTGCCCATGGGCACATGGCCAGGAAATGTTAAGTGTCTGAGGTCAGATTTGAACTCAGCTCGTCCTGACTCCAGGGCTCTATTCACTGCACCACCTAGCTACCCCTATTATAGCCACCCCTATAATTTTCTTGATTTTCTTTTTTTCTCATTTTTTCTCATTCTCTTTGAATTCCTTATTAAAATTTTCTTGAATTTTTTTTTCTTATTTTTCCTTGGCTGGCTTCACAACAAGCATTTTTTCTTCCTAGAGAGAGCATTTCTCCCAATTATGCCTAAGGAGTTATCGGGGGTCAGGTTCTTTTTCCTTTTCTTATCTTTATTTTATGTCTTATTTTATTTTCGCAGCTTGGTGTTACTATAACCCAGTTTTAATCCAGATTTGGGGGGGCAATGTTGCCCCAGGCCTCAAGGCCTCCTTGCTCTTCTTTTCTGGATTCCCTCTCGGGGCTCAGCCTCTAGGACTCCTTTCTTCCTCCCCTAAGACCAAGTCATGCTGTCCTGAGAATGTTCTTGCTCCCCATGGTCCCCCAATCCCTGGACTTGTGCTCACTCCTCCCCAGCCCTAGCCCAGGATCACCGGCGGGCAGCGCTGCTTGGCTGGGCTTCTGGAGACGTTAGGGGGTCGGTCTGTCCTCCCTCCCTCAGTATCTGCTCTTCCTTAGATGGAAAGTCAGGAGGTCAGATTTTTTGGAGGTGAAAGTTCTTGAGGCTGTGAGTGAGGTGAAGATTGAGGTGACATTTCTTGGGCCTGCTCTGCTTCTCTCTGGGACTTCTGTGTGTGGATGCAGTGCAGGTGGCCTGGACATGTCTACACTTCCCTCAGACAAACCTCAGCCCCTTGAAGCTTCTATGAGGTGTTCTCACGTTCTCCAGCTGCTTTACCCCTTTATTTTTGCTGTTCTGCATTCATTTTGTGGTGTCTTTTTTTTCTGGAGAGAGGAAAGGAAGGCATTTGGGGTTAAGTGACTTGCCCAAAGTCACACAGCTAGTTAAGTGTCAAGTGTCTGAGTCTGAATTTGAACTCGGGTCCTCCTGACTCCAGAGCCAATGCTCTATTTCCTGCGCCACCTAGCCTCCCCTGTGGTTATTTTCTGTCTGTTTATGGAGGAAATCTGGAGAGCCTGGAAATTCCTGAGCTTTGTGGCTCTCTTCCCTGAGCGTATCCACTGGGTATTTATTCATGGCACAGATGGCAACTATGAATATGCTTGCATAATTCTAAGTCACAAATATCATACAGGCTCCATCTAGAAGACAGAGGCAAAACATCTCTTCAGACAGCAGACAGTCAAATCCATCATAGCAGCAAAGATGTTAACACGCTATGACACAGCGGGGAGCCACACCACCCCTTTGCCTTCCCACAAGCCCAGCTGTCTCCTTGCCTGCCTCCTCTCTCGCCCGCCTCACTAGCAGCTCTGACTCTCAGCTTCCTCTGGGCTGTGCTCCGTCCTTCAGGAAATTCCTCCCACCACAGGCTCCGTGGGATTACATTCAGCCTATTATGAAGCAGGGAAGATCTTCACATTCCCTTAGGCCTATTAAGGGACAGGGAAGACCTTCAGATTACCATTACCATTACCTTTGGCCCCAAGATCTTTCATGGCCCTTACATAGTGAAAATGCACTAGCAATACATTTCATTGCATGGGTTAACGGGAGTTTAGGGGTGACTGGTGTCAACAGAACTTTACAACTATATAACAGGGATAACAGAAAATAAGCACATAAAACAATACCTTAGGGTGGGGCCTTGAGCACAGGTACCCCATCATTTCCCCCTCAGACAAATGGGGCTCAAAATCTTGGGGTAAGCAGCAAAGGTCTCTTCCTCCATAGATACTTCCTGCTGAAATTGGACATAGAGCTGCCCCTGCCTTGAGAGGTCAGTTCGTTAGCTGGCATCTGGAGCTCAGTGGACTCCGGGTCTGGGCTGACATCACACCCATGGACAGGGGGTGACATCCGGCTTAAACAATCAGGCATCTGCAGGTGGAGGGTATTGAGCCCAAAGGAAACAAATCTAACAAGAAAGATCAACAGACAAAGAACTAAAAAGAAAAAAGTGGACAGTAACCAGAAGCAGGGTCAATAAAGGGTCAGCCATGCTTCTGGACTCCATGAACCCACTATCATAGCCTCATTCAGGGTAGAATATGTGAGTTAAGGGTACAATGTGGTCATCATCTTCTCCTGAATAAACAACAGTTACACTATTATCTTTCCCATGTTCTGTTATTT
The DNA here is from genome assembly GCA_028646575.1 of Pseudocheirus occidentalis. NCBI lineage: Eukaryota > Metazoa > Chordata > Mammalia > Diprotodontia > Pseudocheiridae > Pseudocheirus > Pseudocheirus occidentalis. Next base: position 6,435 of record JAQQSW010007626.1, read on the forward strand.
CTACCACCTTTGGAACATAGTCTGGCTTCTGCTTTACCATACTTCACTCCCAATTTTATTCTATCAGTAGAACCAAACCCTTCAGTTTCTCTGATAGTTATTTTAGAATGAGGGTCATCTTTCACAAGAGGTATTGTTTCACAAGAATTAATGATCACATGAACTTTTCTGTCATTTAAAAAAAACTATATAGGTTCCACACCTAAAGTCTGGAATGTCACAATAATTTCTCCTTGATAATTAGACTATTATAATATTATAATTATATATGTTCCATATATATGGAATTATTATAATAATATTATATATTCTAGTATATTATTATATATAATATAATATATTATATATGTCATATATAATATAATATTATAATAAAAAATCTATTACTCTAGCCAGTACAGGTATTCTTCAAGCTGCTAATCCTGCTTTAGGTAATATCCACCCAAAATTATTTTAGGGGTTCTCATACATATTCCATTGGAGATTTTTCTTATTTCTTTTCTATCCAGCCAAAAGTCCTCTAAACAATGTAAATCATATCCTGCCAAACCAGGTTATTTCTGGGTTTGGTGCTGGGACATCTTGTCTCACAATCCAGTATTCAGTATTTGGGATCATATGTGTTTTCTGGTTTCTAATTTGCAGATTTGGGGTCATCATTCTGGCTAGAGGTGTACTTCCCCCCAATGGTCTATTATTCAAATTACATAAAGCAGTGAACAAATTATCTTTCCAATGTTGGTACAAATTATTACAACTTAACTTCCTTAACTGTTCTTTCAATAGTCCATTCATTCTTTCATTTAACCCAGATGCTTGTAGATAATATGGAATATGATGTATCTGTTCTATAGATTGTTTAGTATACAGTATCTCTTCATTTCATTACCTTTGAAATGTGACTCATTGTCACTTTGGACCTGCATTGGGGTTCTATGATAGATCTTTGACTTTTCCGCATGGGCATCCATGTAGGTAACCCATTAGCTAATGAAGCAGTGAATATATGACACTGTCCTTCTTGTTCTGTTTTCATGGCTTGATGTCCTGCCATAAGGTCAGCCCATTGACTACTTCCGCCTATCCCAGTACTTTCCAAAGTCCCACCTAGTACATGGGTTATAGGCTACAGCTTTCCAATGTCTTTTTTGGTCCAAATATTTTGCTGTGCCATCAGTAAACCATGCATGTTTCTTCTCTTCTTCAGTTAGTCCATCATATCTTTCATTTAATATAACCAAGGGCTATGCCAACCATTACTTTGGTTCAAGGGGTGTATCATTTCCCACAGTATCACTGTAGAGCAGAAACTCCATTTTTGCCTGTTTTTGCTCTGTTTTGAATATATCCCTTCCACTGGATTATGCCACCTTCTTGTGCATGTTCAGTTCTGTAGGGAGCTGGGGTACTCATTACCCAGGTCATAGTCGGAATTCTAGGCCTTAATATCACCTCATGGCCTACAGCCTCTACCAGCTCCCAATGTGCAGCTAACACCTGCTTTTCAGAAGGGGTATATTGAACTCCAGATGAAGGGACTTCCCTAGACTAAATCCTAAGGGTACATTTCAGCTTTGTTTTTTTTTTTCTGTAAACTCCAGTTTACATATTCATCCTGTACAGTCACTTGTAATTCTGGTATTAGACCATTTTGCATAGACCACAGATCTAGGGCCAATTGCATAGCAGCGTTGGCATCTTCAAAAGCTTTACTATGCTCAAGCCCCCAATCACATTCATATTTCTTCCTATTAACTTTATATAAGAGTTTCAAAATATGTCCCAGATTTGGAATATGGTGTCTTCAATATCCAATTAATCCTACAAAATTATGGGCCTCTTTCTTAATAGAGGTAGGAAAATCCTGAATCTTTTGTTGGACTTAGGGGACAGTCTCTTGCAGTCCCTTATTCCATTGTATGCCCCAAAATTTTATGATTTGAGCTGCCCTTGAATCTTTGCAGGTTTAATTTCCTACCCTTTGTTTTTCATATGTTCACTTAAAGGTGTCAAACTCTTCTCCACTTCTTTTACATTTTTTCCCTGTGTCATAATATCACCTGTGGAGCGGATAAGCTCTATACCAGGTAGCTCTAATTCATCCAGATATTCAGCCACGATCCTGTGACAGTGGGTGTGCAGATCTCCCTGTGGCAGGCAGCTAAAAGTATATCGTCTGCCCTGCCAAGTGAAAGCAAACTGCTCCTGTTGTTTAGAATCTGTTGGGAATGGAAGCAAAGCATTGGCTAAATCAGTAACTGCATACCAAGCCCCATTATTATTTCTGGATCCTTTCTGTCAATGTGATGGTGTTTGGAACAGCAGCACACGAGGGTGTCACCTTATTCTGTTCTCTATAATCCACTATCATTCTCCACACCTCATCTCACTTTCATACTGGCCACACAGTATTATTCTGTCAAGTGTATGGACTGACACTTCTGCCTCAATATGGTAATATTGATTTTATAGTATTGGCAATTTGATCTTGCCCTTCTGGCACACGATACTTCATTAATTACTTCAGAAGATTTAGGTTTAAGATGATTTGGTCCATGTTCATTTTTTCCCACTAAAATTGTGTTGATTCGTATCTCCTTACTGCAAATTGGTATCTTCCTTCAGGTAAATTCAGAGTCATTCCTCTCAATATATCTATTCCAATTATGTATTCGGGAATGGCTACAGTTACCATGGCATTTTCTATCTTAGGTAATTCCCCAATTTGCACTGCTAGTTTGACTTGTTTGGCTGATATTTCAGCTCCTCCCAGTCCTGTGATGGTAATAGGACTTCTGTGTTTGAATTTGTCAGGGTCCCCATATGTAACAGAGGCCTTTGCCCCAGTATCTGTTAATGTCCTAGTTACGGTATTTGATCCATTTTGTCAGTATATGGTCAGATTGTTATGGGGTCTGCATTCTTGTCTGTGTGTTTCTTTAATCTGAGCTGGGACATTGCCAAGTTCCTGTTCTCCCTGAGGGTGTGACGAACTTGGATACAATAATTTAGGTGGCTCTATAGGGGCAGTTCTTACTTCTCTAACATCAAACCCCTTTTCTCGCTACATTATATAGTCCATGAGTTGTAATACAATCAAATCTTCCCAAATCTACCTGCTCTCAGTAGAGCAGTAAACAATTCTTTTCTTGTCAGTCTATTCTGACTTGGAAACAGCTGGCTATTTGCTCTTCTCTCTTGAGGAAATTTATTGTTTTCCCCTATTTCTCCAAGTTGGCTAACTGAAATCTTGTCCAGCACCTCCAAAAGAGAGTGTCCTATCTCCTCAATTAGTAGAGTCAGAATTAAGTGCTTCTAAGGATGAGGAGCCATCTTCACTATGGTATTTCTATGAGAAACTGCTATGGGGATTTTGTGATAAGCCTCAGTGTCCCTGACCATGACAGCTGTCTTCATTACCTCCTCCTTTAACTTTCTCAGAGTCCCTAAGCACATACCAGGTTTTCTCTCCACTAGGGCTCATAAAATCTGTTGGATACATTTTATTGCATCCCTTGGCTGCTAAACCTAACGGATTGATAGTATTGTTACCCAAAAGCTTGCTGTACAAAACAATTCTAATATGTATAAATTTCAAGCGGTCGACGCTGTTTATCCATACTCATCCAGCCGCTTCAACACTGATTCTCACCATCCAACACACTTATGATTCTCCCATCCTTTGAGTGAATCAGCTTAATATATCAGTACCCTCCTGCTGAGAGAAATCCTCACTTGTCTCCTTGAACTCTGCTTGGCCCCCGTGGTTCTCCTGCTTTCTTGTTAGTATGGGGAGAACTTCTGCCCTCATAAAAGTCTCCTCATCTAACTTTGTTTCATTTTCCTCCCACACTTTCTCCTGCAGTGGTCATTGTGGTAACTAGGCTCAGCCTGTGCCATGTGTGCATTCCTTTTATTAGATTTTTGTTTCTTTTTTAGAGCTAAACACACAGCAGGCTTCTCTTCTGCCACCTGAGATGCTCCAGCTTGCTCTTCTAAAGGAGTGCACGAATGCTGTAGCACAGCCAGCTCCCTTTCCATGTGTGTTTTCTCTTCCAGCAGTTTGTCTTTGCTTTTAAATGTAACCTGTTAGTAAAACCCAGCCTCTTCTACATACATACTCCTTACATTTCTTTCCCAGGTTTTATTGATTTTCCTTGCAAACATGTTTCTAAATCTCTACATTATCCCTTTTGTAGCCTCAGTTCCCAGTTTTCACAGAACCCTGTACTTTTAGCCTATTCCCTTGCTAGGGAGGAATAAGTCAAATCCTCCCATCTTGGGATACCTAGTCTTCTGAAGTCCTACTGCCTCCAAATAGAGGTTCAATATTTTGCAGTCTCATCCTCTTCAACAAATGTAGTGCCAATGAAACATTCACAACAGCAGTGGTAACTGTGAATATGCTAGCATAAATTTTTTTTTTTGCTTTTTGGAGGGCAGTTGGGGTTAAGTGACTTGCCCAAAGTCACACGGCTAGTTTTTGTGTTAAGTGTCTGAGGCCGGATTTGAATAGCATAATTCTTAATCACAAAATATAACAGACTCTCCTTATAGAAGACAGAATCAAAACATTTCTTCAGATACCAGAAAGCCAAATTCCAACACCAGAAAGTCAAATCCATCATAACAACAAAGAAGTTAACAAACCATAACACAGGAGGGAACCACTCTATCCTTTAGCCTTCCAACAAGGAACACTTACAAGCCTAGCTTCTCTCCTCCTACCATGCTAGCTGCTCTGGTTCCCAGGTTCCTTCCTTCCCCCAGTTCTCCTCCACCATTCATGCTCCACCTTCAGCAAACTCCTCCCACCACAGGTTTCATGTGATTCCATTTGGCCTGTTAGGGAGCAGGGAAGATCTTCAAATTACTGTTACCATTACAAGGTGAACTGTGAATACTTTAAATGGAAAGTCCTTTTCCTTGTTCATGAGTCCTGGCCAGTTCTCTTTTAATATTTCTTTCATGTTTATATCAACTTTTTTTTTTATCCAGTTATGTTTTCTGGGAGACCTATGAGCCTTGGGTTGTCTGTGGACATTTCAAAATGTTTTAAATACAGTGTGTTTGCTTCCTTAAGGGGCAGGTTTTCTTTTAATGTTGTTTTTGGCTTCTCTTTTCTTGGTTGTCCTTCACTTTTATTTAATCATGTTCTCTGCTATACTATCTTTTGTTTTCTTTAGAGAGGCCTGCCTGGACAGATTCCAGGTTTTCTTTTTCCTTCACCTGCAGGGACTAACAGTTAACAAAAGGAGACTACACGCAAAAGAAGGACTAAAAGGGGGTCAGGGAAGAACGTGCCCGATTCAGGAGCCTGGGGGAGAAGTCAGTCAGAGAAGTCCCCAGAAATAGAGCCAGGGGAGAGATGAGGAGAGGGCTGAGGTGGGCTTCCTCCTTAGCCCCAGGTGTGGAGCTCACAGCCCCAGCCGATGCTGGTGAAGGGGAGATGTGGGAGGTGGTGAAGATGGAAGGAGGCTAGGGAAGATTCTATTGGGTGTGAGGTGGGGAACCATTTAGAGAGCAGTTACCTGTCAATAAGAGGACTGCCTCCCTCACACTGAGACGACTGTGCATTAAAGAAGAGTGACTCCAGAAACTCTTGGGAATCTCAAAAGGTGGAAGAGTAATAAATTCCTCAATTGTTCAGAAGTCAAATAACACCTTAAAGGAAGTGAAAGGTGAAGTGTGGCTTCCAAAGAGACCCTAAATCAGGTGTTTTAAAGAAGAAATCACAATGATGAAAAATGAAATAGCGATTTTATGCCCAGGATGGAGAATTGTTCCCAAATATGAGAATCTCTGATAAAGTGAATCTTTTGTTTATAATTGAAATAAAAGAAAGTGAAATGGAAGGGCATCATATTTAAAGCTCACTGGCCACACAAAATGCTGTGTGTATAAAATGTTGGAAATAGAGATGACCACTTCTAAGTATCAGGGTATTTGTGGGGATTAAGTAATATAATAATAGAGGAAAACTTAGATGAATGTCATAGTTAAGTTTCAAAATTCCCAGGTTAGGGAGAAAATATTGTAAGCAACAAGAGAAAGAGACATTTTAATCCTGTGGAAATCAAGTTAAAATTTTCACAAGAACTAGCAGATTCTACTCTAAATGAATGAAGGTCTGGCATTATATTTCAGAGAACAAGAGAGTTATGGTTACATAAGGAATAACTTACCAAGCAAAGTGAATATAATCCTGAATGGGGGAAAAAATGGCTGTTTGATGAATTGAAAGACTTCCAGGTTTGTAACAAAAACAGTAGAATTTATTGGAAAATTTGATAAAAAATATTCAGAAGAAATATAAGGACAACATTAAATTAAAGATGGATTACAAAGCAGCTATTAAGGTCAAACTGTTTACTTATTATATGTATGGAAGAGTTATCAGTGTTCTTAAAACTGTCATTGTTACTAAAGTAGTTTGAAAGAAGAGTGGTGGCTAGGTTGTGTGTGATGGAGTTACAATTTTAAAAACTGGGTAGAAAAAGTGAAAGGGGAGAAATGACATTGGAAAAAGGGAGCGTGAACAGAAGAACTAATACAGAGGAACAAGTTGGGGTCAGAGCTGGTGGTATTGGACCCTTACTCTCATCTGGGTTGAAAAAGAAATAATGTGTACGTGGGAAAGAGGGTAGAAATCTTCCAATCATCCTAAGCAGTAAGAAAATTAGGGAACAAGGTTGGAGAGTGACTTTTTAGAGGGGTATAAGGAGAGTCAGGGAGAGGTTGGGGGAATGTTTGCAGGCTTTGCAGATTGAAATTGGAAGCAGGAGGAAGGGATCAGGGGACTTTTAGAGGCATCAGTGAATTTGGGGGGCCAGGGAAAATGGGTGGGGCAGAAGATAGGGTAAAAAGAGACCCTGGAAAGGAAAATCATCAGTACAAGTATGATGGAAAGGAATTCACAGATAATAATTATGACTTTTACTGTGAATGGGATATTTACAGCAACTCTCTTTGTGGTGACAAAGAACTGGAAATTGCAGGGCTCCCCATCATTTGGGGAAGGGGTGACTGGGTTGTGGCGTGTGCTTGTAATGCACTTCCATGTGCTGTGAGAAATGGTGAGGTCAGGGATCTGAGAAAGGCACAGAAAGATATGCACAAAGTATTTTTTTTAAATTTATTTTCTTGGTTACATCATTCATTTCCACAAGGTTTTGAGTTACAGATTTTCTCCCCTTTTTGCCCCTACCCCCCCCCCCCCCCCCC
>JAQQSW010007627.1:0-13657 GCA_028646575.1 Pseudocheirus occidentalis
CAGATATTAACAAATGTCCAGTATAAGAAAGGGAGGAAGAGTATACCCATTATACTTTGGAGTTTAATCTGCATTATTAACACTTTATGCAATCTAGACAATCAACAAAACAATAACACAGTTTGAGTTGTAGCCTTTGCCAATTTCCAATGTGTAAAGGCTCACACTAAAAATTAATTGGATCTCTCAGTTTTAGCTGGCTCCAGCACACCTCTGCAGGCTAGCACCTTTGTGGGAGTGCAGATTGTCTCTGCTTCTTAGAATACCTAGCTTTCTTTAAAATACAGCTAGAGTGTTGCATCTTATAAGAGATCCTTCCTGATCACCCCAGGCATTAAACTCTCCTGCTTGAAATCACTTCGCAGGTACTCAGCATATACTTTGCATATATAAAACATGAGATTTTTAATTTTCTTTAACGGAGTCTCTCCATTTACGCCAGTCTAGAAGTGCAGAGATTATTCAACATTGATAGCACTGTTGATAGGTACTGAAGTTTTGACTCACTCCTTTTCCAACCCTTTCCTTAGACAACCTGGTAGCTGCTAGTTGGGGGTTCACTATATTAACACTAGATGATGTATTTACAGAATCAGCCTTCTCAACACTGGAGTTCCGAACTCCTGTTCTAAAGAAATCAATCACCCTTATCCTCCTTGGGACCTGAGATTACAGGTAAGTGATAGAATACCCTAGAGAATAACATTTCTTGAAGGAATGTAGTATTTCATTTTTATCTTTGCATCTTCAGTACTTAGCAAAAGACTGACACATAGTAGCTGATCAAATAATGCTTCTTCAATCAATCATGCAATAAACAAGTATTTGTTCATCGTTTACTATGTAACAGATATTATGTTCAATGTCCAGTATAAGAAAAGTGAAACAATTCCTGACCTCATGAAGCTTATAGTTTGCCAAGGGAAACAACAATTACATATGTAGATACATATAAAAGGAAGCACCAACATGTGAGGGGATAACAGGAAAGTTTTTACATAAAAAGTGATGTGGGGCCTTGAAGGAATTTAGTCTTTGGTAACACAACTAATTTGAACAAATCTAGGCAAGCTCAGTGCATTCAGTGTCTTTGAGGACTTGGTTTTAGAAATGGCTGATTAATTAGTTGACTTAGATATAGAATATAGGTGCTAAAAAAATTCTAGAACCTCAAGTTTCTTTTTCAAGCACCCATTTTTGAATATATACCAGTATCCTAGTCCTCTCTCCCAATTAAATGCAAAGCTACTAATACATTATCATGATTGTAAATCGTGTCTGACTTTATTTGTTCCTCTGCCAAGACTTGTTATCTATCCCTACTAGTGTATAAGCTCCTTGACAGTAGGTATTATTTCTTATTTATTCCTGTGTTTTCTCTATCTACTACTGTAACTTTGCAAGTTGTAAAATATCAATATAATTTTTGTGAATTAAGTTGAAGTGGAAAGTCAGAATTTCCTTTTACTATATTTACTTAATTAAACCAGTGTTTTAGCATTAAAATGTTTATAGAATAAAACAATTATCTAAGTGGAGGTGTCAGTCCCCAAAGTCTTAGCAAAAGTATTTATTTTATTCTTTTCATAATCAAGGCTTAATTTTCCAGTGACTTACCCAGTTCTTCAAATACTGGGCATTTCTACCTCTACTTCTACTTGATCAAAATTTATAGAGTATGTAGGTTTTATAAGGATCTTTTGATCCTCAGAGAAACTCAAAAGGTGGCTACAATGATCAACATTTTAGAGGTGAAGAATCTGGGTCCCAGAGAAATTAAGCGTCTTGTTCAGTGTTACACAACTAGTGAAGTTCTGAAGTAGGATTCAAATTTAAGTTTTCCTGACTATAAGTTGGTCACTCAAACTGTTAAGCCACCATTCTATGGCTAGAGGCAAACAGAACAGGGCACATGGAAATCAGAGCAAAAAGCATTTTCTAAAAGGAACCTTGGCATCTATAAAACAGTAATTGTTTGTATTCAGTAGATTAAAAACTGAAAAGATGAATTTGTACATCATGGAAATAGCTATACAGCATAAGAAAAAAACCATATTTGTTAAGACAAAAAGTACTTACAACCAATTAGAATACTTGATTCCTATTTCATGATGATTTATGAGTTGTGCCAAGATCCATCTCTTCTCAGTATCACCCCCAATTCCCCTTATTCTTCTGGTGAGAGGTCAAGCTCTGTCAACACACTGCTTTGGCAGCCTATCTTGTTGATGAAGGCAGAATGGAAACACATCTTACATGTTTGAAATGAAGGCAATATCCAGATTTTACCTGCTGGCAGTCAAATGCTTGCAGTAGATTGGTATCTATCTTCTCTTGGGAAATCTCCAGAAGGTAACTGCCTTCATCAGTATCGCTTCCTTACTCCTCTTTCCTGCTGCCATACTACAATGACAAGATCACTGAACGATGGTAATGTAAAAGGACAGTTACAGAATTAAAGTCCAGCCTCTTTCACTCAAACAGTGTATTTGGTTAGATGTCCTGCTGGCTACAGTACAACAACTTAGAAACAAAACAATGCCATTATAGGAAGCAATCCTGAAATTGATAAGCCAGGAACTATAAATATAAAATCACAGTGAAGCATTATCATTCTAGGATATGAAGGATCTAAAATGAATCTAGAAGCAATTTTAATCTTTCTTCTTGATTCAGTATATGATGCATTTAAACTTTTTCCATTGTAATGCTTTTTAAAAAAATAAATAATAAAAACACCTTGGCTCATTTTGCTTTCTCATTTGTACAGGACTGGAATCCTTTTCAAAATATCATCATCATTTTTTTATTTCAAAATCTTATATAAAAGAAAAAGAAAATATCATCATCACTTACTGAGCACTTGGTCACCTCATTTCAGATTTTGTAGGGCAGTAAAAGTAGAAAGGTAAGAGTCCTTCCTGGGAAGAGCTTGCATTCATTAAAAGTTGAAGACCAAGGAAGAACGACTTGACTTGTTCAATTTCCACCAAAGTAATACTCAAACCAGAAATTAGCTCATTAATGGCATAAATATACAAAGAACAACCTACCCCTCCCAATTTTTGAAGCTTCCAAAATATTCTGGTTGTCAAGTCATCTTGCCTTCTTCTTGAGTCACTCTGGAAATTGTGTGTCAAACTCTGACAATTTGGCTCTTCACATAGCACTGAATCTGAACATCTCCAAGAAAATATCAATTTGGAAAAGTTTTATAGAAGGAAGAATTAGACATGAAGATTTATATGATCATCAGATACCTCTGGATACATCACTACTCCCATCAACCTCTTTTTGGAGTCACCAACAGGATTCTCCCACTCCTTCATCAGCTGCACCCTCTTGTAATGGAAAGAAAAATTACAGCCATTCATTTAAATAGATGCAAATCACAGTTAAAACAGATATATTTTGAGGTATTCTAGTCAAGATAAATACTGTAATTTATAAACCTTTATAGCATGGAATGTCTGTACTGTTCTTTTTGTTCTGAAGCATCAGAGATACAGTGGAAAGGGTACTGGGTTTAGATTCAGTGAACCAGAGTTTAAGTCCTGACTCTTCCAGTTATTACCTATGTGATCTCGTTAACATCTCTGGGCCTCAGTTTCCTCTTCTGTATAATGAGAAGATTGGACTTCAAGGACTCTAATGTCTTTTAAAACATTAACATATCTAATGTCCTTGGTTTAAGACCAATTTCACATAAAAACAAACTTTTTGTAGTCATCAGTTGCTTCTTCCTTTCATGCCACTGTGCTATCTAGTTTTTATTGTTCCGTAACTGCATTTGTTATTGCTATTAGAGATATTTATTGTTTAAAATATAGTATAATGTTATATAAATGGGTTTCTTACATGTAATCTATTAATATATGTACATGAGCTTCCACAAAAAAATGCTTTCATTTCCAAAAAACAATTTTCAAATTGCACTATGGAGGCAACCAGATGACACAGTAGATAAAGCACCAGACTGGGAATCAGAAAGACTCATGTTCATGAGTTCAAATCCCCCCCTTGACATTTACTAGCTATGTGAGCATGGGCAAATCACTTAATCCCATTTGCCTCAATTCCACATGTGTAAAGTGAACCAGAGAAAGAAAGGGCAAACCACTCCAGAGTCTTTGGCAAGAAAACCCTAAAATGGGATCATAAAGAATTAGGTACACTTGGAATGATTAAACAACACATGTTGCAATAAACAGTTAATTGTTCCAGGAAATGCATGTTTAGACCCTTATGAGAGGTTTGTTCTCTCATTTGAAATAGAGGACTGAGAGAAGAAACTTGCAGTTTCTTAATGACTTATTTCCTATTAGGCTTACCTGCACCCTTTCCAATGTACTTTCACTGGCAGCACTCATAACTTTTTGACCTCCGCTATGCCATGTGTCATCCGCTTTCCATTAGATTTGTACAAAGGCTTTGGAAATTCACTGAGTTCTCTTCCTAGACAGTCCTGGAGGCAATACCAACAATTGACCAGATTACAGAATTATAATCATGTCTACATGATCCCTCATCACCCTATGTGGATTCCTTGCATCCTTCTTCCCATAGAGTTTTGCTTAATGGCACAGTGAAAATATAACAACTCTATGTAGTCAAGGTACAATCCTATTGGTTTCTGTTGGTACTTCCAGAATTCTTTGTCCCTCTGTCAATGCTCATAAGTAGCAAGCCCCAAAGGGGTACAAGAGTAGAGAAAAGTTCTCCATTGAGATTTTGCTTCTTTTTTCACTTTATAAGATTCTCAAAGTCAGGGTATTTATTGTATCCATTATTTACATTTGGTTCTGTTAGTTCATAGGATAGGTGATTTAAAAAACAAATGAAAATCATGATACTGGAAATTAGAATGTCTCCTCTCTTTTCCCAAACTTGATACCATTTTTAATAACTTTTACTAGTGTGGCCTAGTGGAAAGAGTGCTCTATTGAAATTTAAATCCTAGCATACTGGGGATCTGGTATAAGACATTTGAATCCTCTGTCTTTTTTCCACTTCTTCAGAAGAGAAGGGATGATCCTCATGTAATTTACAGAAAGAAGAAAAGAAGAAATACTGAATACTTGGCACTAAGGAATGAATATAATACTATTTGACTGAACATCAGTTTCTACAACAATCAAATGGGAACATTTATATTTATACAACTTACCTTATAGATTTCTTTTAAGGAAAATGTTTTATGAACTTATAGCAATATAAATTTATTAAGCCATCTATAAACAAGCATTTATTATGGACTCTCTATATTCTAGCTAGTACTAGGAATGAAACAAATAAGAACAAAACTGTTCTTATCCTCAAGGAGTTGCATTCTATTGAACACACGTAACATTTATACAATGCACAACAAAAAAAAATGCACAACACTAATATGGGGTGGGTCAAAGACATCCTCAGTCCTTCAGTACAAGGATATATCTGATGATCCAGATGTTAAAGGAAGCCAAAGATTATGAAAGGGTGAAAGGACACTGTTTTGCCTTCCAGGAATTTTATGGATGAAGGAAAAGGGATATGATAACTTATTACTGCAGAAATTCTCCCAAAGACGTAGATTGCTATCAATTATTCCACACAGTTTATCACTGTCTCACATCTACCATCTACCTAATGTTGTAGAGTGGAGGTTCTCAACCTGGGGATTGAACAACCCTTTCACAGGGATCACAGGGGTTGCCTAAGACCATCGGAAAACATGTATTTCCAATGGTCTTACGAACTGAGACACCACTTCTCTATCCATCTCCAGGCAGGTCCACCCACATGCAGATATGCCCACGTATGAGTATTAAAAGATTGCAGCATTAGGAAGGTTGAGAACTACTGTTCTAGAGACTACAAATGATCCAATGCAGAATTCTGGCCATTTAATTTGGCCTTATTGTATAACTTTCCCTTGCTCTAACTACAAGATCTGTTTTTTGATCATACATATTCTGTGTGATTTCTTTAATATCACTTTGCTGTGCTTCCATCATTTTAGATAATTTATACTCAGGAACCCACCTGTCTGCTTTCTGGCTTGCCATTGCTTTTTCACAATAGGCAATGTTTATTCTTTGGATACAAAGATCTTCCATGAATCTTAGTCATTCATAATCACTTGGAGATTATCGGTGATAAAATGATTGGGGTTTGTGTCAGGGAGGAGCTTGGAATTGTTAAAGTCACAGCACAATTTGCCAAGTAGAAATCTGTTCCACTTTTTTTTATTTTTGCAAATCTGTGCTATACCCATTGTCCATCTTCAATGTAGGTTAAAGAGCTATAGATAGATACGAGATGACAGGTAGATATATAGATACAGATATATGTGCCTATGTTCTATATCAAGAAAAGGAGACAGAGACAGAGACAGAAAGAAAGAGACAGAGACAGAGAGAGACAGAGAGACAGAGACAGAGAAGACAGAGAGAGAGACAGAGAGAGACAAAGGGACAGAGAGACAGAGAGACAGAGAGAGACAGAGAGAGAGAGGTGCAGAGAAATAGATAGGTCATGTCCCTTGGTGCCTTGGTGACTCTTCTAATTACATATTATATGCTGGAAAGTGGTTTTCTTCACTTTTTTCAAATGTGAGCTTTAGGAAGAAAATTTCCAGTGGCTTTTAAAAAATATTATTGAGGTTATCTGTAGCATCTACCACACATGACAATCTATCACTCAACTCTAAGTGTCTGCATATACTGCCCCCCTTGCCTACAATAAACTCACTCTTCACTTATGACTTAGAATCCCTAGAAAAATGGATAGTTATAGAATTGAAACCATGGAATATAAAGATAACTTGGAGGAAGATGATATTTAGTTTGTAAAAGAGAAGATTCAGTAGGATCATCATAACTGTCTTCCAGTATTTGAAGGTCTAACAGATTAAAAAGAGAATTAACAAGTGTGTAAAGATAAACATATATGTAAATATACACACATGTGCATAAATGTATATGTGTACATATCTTTACAAGCATATAGACACTTATAATACACATAAAAACTTAGGAGGAGGTCAGAATCAAGAACAATGAGAAGGTAAATAGATATCATTTTAAGCTTCATATCATGAATTAAATTAAAGCTGCTAAAAACCACAATGGCCTGCCTCAAGAGGTGGTAGGTTTCTCCTCCTTGTACATCTTTAAGTAGAGGCTTGATGATCATTTGTCAGGTATCATAGTATTTTATGCATATGCAATTATCATGAGTATATAAGTACACACAAATGTATGCAAACATATATGCTATACATGTGCATCTGTATACATTATATATATATAGTGTGTGTGTGTATGTGTGTGTGTGTACTACTGTATTCTGGTTCCCCTTCTACCTATCCAACTACTCTTCTTTCTTCTTTATTGGAGCTTCCTGTAAGTCATAACTGATAAATATGAATGTTAACCTATGAACTATCTTTGGCCTCTTCTTTTACCTCCATATTCTCTCTCCTGGTAATCTAATTAACTATCATAGATTAAACTATAATTTCCGTAAAGATGATTCTCCAGTCTCTTCTTTCAGTACTGATCCCATTCCTGAGCTTCAGCTTCATGTTATTAAATTCTGATTGGACATACTGAATAGGATGTAGACACCTTAAATTAAACATGTCCAAAATAAAATGACATCTTTCCTCCAAAAATCCTCTTCTCTTCCAAATATCTCTACTACTGTTGAGGGTTCTGTTTATGGGAATCTGAAGATCTTCCCTGCTCTTAAGCCCTTTGCTTAAGTGGCTTAAGTGACTCTGAGAACCTTCCCTATTTGAAAATATTCTCTGCTCCCTAATAGGCTAAATGTGGTCACATGGAGCCTGTGGCAGGAGGTTTGTTCTTCAGGAATGCCCATGCCTTACGACTTTGTGATTGGGCAGTTGGTCAATAGGGTTGTGACATTCTCTGTTGCAGGAGAAGGCCATATATAACCTGATGTAAGGTTTTTGCTTTGGGGATCACTTTGGAAAGAGTTGTGTTATTTGGCCAGATGAGACTCTCAGAAACTGTTGAGCCCCCCGGCTTTGAAAACCCAGATGATGATGCTTCCCTCTCTGGTAACTGATTAGGTATGGATGTAATGGTCAGATGGTTGGAAACCCATCTGCTGATCTGTTTCACTGCCTGCTTGTAACTTCTGTTTGTATTCTGTTTGCATTCTCTGAAGTTTAGGGTGCTGAATTTTTCCCCTGAACTAGGTAAATGATAAATGTTTGATTAATTCAGGTAAGATTATTAATGCATTTTGAGTTTCTTTCCTTTAGAAAAGCATATTTAAAAGGCTGTGCTAGCAGCCATCCTGGGTATACTAGGGTACTTGCTGATACAGGTTCCACTGTAACCCTGCCAATCTAGAAGACTTGCAACTTGGTGTCATCCTTGGTTCCTCGCTCAATACTTAACCAACATTTTTTTCCATTTCTTACTTCTACCTTTATGACAACTCTCATATACATGACATTTTTTTTCTGCTCACATGGCCACCGCCCACCTCTCTTTATGGCTAGGCTTATTGAAATAACCTTTTGATTTATCTTCTTCACCTCCCCTATACATCTTTCAATCAGCTGCCAAAGTGATCTTCCTAAAGCACAGGTCAGATTATATTATCCCATTTCTAAAGAAACACCAAGAATCTTCTCTTACTTCTAGGACCAAATGGAAAAAAAAAACAGTGTTTGGCCTTTAAGGTTTTCACAACCTTATTCTATCTGACTCAGACTTCTTACACATCACTCCCTTCCTCACTCTCTATGACTCAATAAAACTGGCCTGTTTTGATCTTTCTTGCACAGAACATTCCATCTCCCTACTTTATGCCTTTTCACTAGCTATTCCTCATGATTGGAATGTTTTCTCTCCCCACTCATCTTCCTCACTCCTTCTTCTACCCAATTCAAATTCTACCTTGTGGAACAGGTTTTTCTTGGTTCCCTCTGTGCCTCACTACCATTAGTAGCTTACCCCTTGGATTGCAGCCTTTTACATACATGGATATTATGTACATAACCTTCCCCATTAGAATGTGAGCTCCTTTAATGCATGGCCTTTCTTCATCTTTCTCTTATCCCCAGTGCTTAGCATGATGCCTGATATATGATGAAGACTCAATAAATTCTTGCTGCTGCTGCCAATTTTTGATATGGGTAGCAAACATTTCGTCCCATTTTTAAATTATGGAAAAGATATAAAATTACTGAACAAGAAAAATTATGTATGTAAGTATGTCCTTTACCCAAAGGATATCAATCTGTCAACTTTTATTAAACACCTACTATGTGTCAGGCAGGCATTATGCCAAGTGCTAACTATTAGTACTAAAACTTCTATAATAACTATTTACAAAGAATAAGTAATTTGGCATGACAAATTATTCTTATAAAGGCAAATGAAGATACCTAGAATCATGCAATGAATTAATTAATAATTTTATAATACTGTAAGTATATTTATTGCAATGAAAATACAGTACCACAAAAATGGTTAATTTCAGAAAGATCATCTAGGCATAAACTGAAAAATCATCTAAGTCATAATGCTCTACACCACAACCAAACTACAGTATTTAAAACAGTGTGAATTAGATATTTATCTATGACAAAAAATAGCACCATTAATTATACTCTAATTTTACCTACGAGAATTAAAGGTCAGTAATGGTAACAGTTTCATAAACTATACTGTTCTTTCATTGCATTATAGAGTTAATTTTTTAAAATAGACACTCTCGGTGTTTCTAAAGAATTACAGTAAGGGAAGGATGCAAGGAGTTCATCATAACAATAATTATTAGTTGTCATTAGTGAGCTGATCATGGATGATCCATCATACATTCACGTGAATCACTGGTGGGTTTCCCTTAACAGATCTTTGCTTTGAGCTTTATGGTATTTCTCTATCTCTATTTATACATATTTGTATTTATTCCATCCCTATTTAGGCTTGGCAAATAAAAATATAGCAACTCATTCTCAGGTCTATGGTATGAATCTATAAACATAAGAGAAAAACACCACCCTTAAACAACTTAATTGTTTTGTCCACTTTAACTGAAAAGTGGAGCTTTTTGAAACCCCTACAGTTATGTAGTGAGAGTTGTCTATTTTACAAGGAAAGTAATAATTATTGTAATAAAATCCAGAATTTGAAAATGCAGAAGCAAAGTTATTTTTCACTGAGAAAATTTCAACAAAACAATTTCATTTGCCTATTTGTTCCTTCACATGAGCTTGAATAAGTGGTAAATTGGATGAATGAAAAATGCATTATATTATAATAGTGTCAATTCTGGATTCGAATTTAATTATGAAATAGGATTTATAGCTTCAAAAATGCATTACCATACTCTTGGTCCTATATCTTGTAGGTAATCAATATTCAGTTGTCCTTCCTTTTCAAAGAATTGGTTTATAATAGCTCAACTTCTATTATAATCATAAACTCATCTTTTCTTAAAGATTAAAGTCTTTAAAAAATTAATTCTGTTGCTGCAATTTGTGCAAGGCCTTATCATAAAAAGCAACCTAAGAGCCATTTCAATATTTTATACATAAATCTAGGTTATTGGAAGCAGTGGGGTCAACCACTTATCAACTTTGTGACCATAGCAAAAGGCAAACAAACAAACAAGCCCCCCAAATAAGCTAACAAATAAAACCAGAAAACAACCCCTTCCTCCCAGGGTTACTAGTATAATAATAACATTTCCTATGTTATATTTCCTAAGTAAGAGAGAATGAACGTGTAATTTAATTTACAAATGAAACTCTCAGATGAAGAAATACCTTCTACCAAGGCTGGTACCTCCTCTGTTACCTATAGTATTAGAAAGCTGTCCAGAATACTCAGAGGATGAGTGACTTGTCCAGGGTCCCATTGTCATATGTGCCATAGGTCAGATTTAAACATGCTGTTGTCCTGGTACTGAGATCAGCACTCTATATCTGCACTGCCATATTGCTTTCAGTATCCACAATGCATAATGTAAATTTTGAAGAACAACAGAAATGTCAGCTATTTTTCTGGTGATGATTCATATAAGTGAAATCGATCATCTCCAAAGATATAAATTATGTTTAGAATACCTGGTAAAAGGTCAAAACACTTTTTTGAAAATTTTGAAATGGATCTCAATGTAGAGTAAAAAATACTTTGTATATGTGGGAAAAGATTTGTTGTTGCTGCTGCTAATTTAGTTTCTACTGAAGCTTGAACTTGCCCAAATTGAATAGATTATTAAATTCAAAAGACAGATATGTTGGAGAGAATGTGGGATGTCCACGCATGGTTTTAGCTGTGTGAGGAAGCCCCAAGGTGGAACCTGTCTCCATCAAAACAATGAAATTTAAGGACAATAAAATAGCCTCCTTGCCCTATGATTTCAAAATCTAGAAGAATATGAAAAGTAAAAGAAGTCAGTGTTTCTATGACTAGTATATCACTAAGATGTGATGGTGATCTTTAATCCTAAATGGCCAGTGTCTGGAACAAATTGAAAGGTAGAATGATGTTCATGAAACGAAAAGGCAATGCCCATAGCAAAGTTGCTGGTGAATAGAATTACTTTGATTCTTCAATGCATTTATCAGTGTAATGATGTAGGTACTTCCCCCAAACTATGAAAACTGAAACCCATGAATGAATGGCTCCCCAACCTGTGAGACTGTTGTCCAGGATCTCTTATAAGTCATTAATTAATGGCCGCCCAAATTGAAGTACTCATGGGCTATGTAAGTACACTATTAATGCTTTGCTTTGCTTGTTGGTATTAGGAACTCAAAAAATGTTTATTTTTTAATTAGAAAAAATGGTAAATCATAAGTAATCATTAATAAATGCATATATACATATGTGTATATATATGTATGTCACTTTACAGTTGTGAAATAATGAATGCACATTTGGTATATATGAATGTATACAATACATGCATATGATGTAAAATGTGTATATGCTACATCAGCAAGCACCCTAGCATACCTAGGGCAGCTGCTAGCACAGGTTCTTAGATCTCCTTTACTAATGGAAAGCAACTTAAAATGGGTTAACAATCTTTCTTTAATCAATCAAACAAACATATCATTTACCTAGTTCAGAGGAAAAAGTCAGCACCCTGAACTCCAGAGAATACAAACCCAAGTTACAAGCACAAGTTACAAGCAGACCAAGAAACAGATCAGCAGATGGGCTTCCAACCATCTGACCATCATATCCATTACCTATTCAAGTTACCAGAGAAGGAAGCATCAACATCTGGGTTTTTCAAAGCCGGGGGGCTCAAGGGCTTCCCAGAGTCTCCTCTGGCCAAATCACACAACTCTTCTCAAAGTGAGCCCCAAAGCAAAGCCTCATATCAGGGCGTATATATATAACCTTCTCCTAGGTCAGAAAATGTCACAGCCCTCTTCACCCACTGTCCAATTACAAAATAACAAGGTTTGGCCATTCCCAAAAAACAAGCCTCCCGCCACAGGCTCCACGTGACCACATTCAGGGGGGCAGGGTATACTTTCAAATCAGGGTCCATTCTCAAAACCACTTAAGCCTATCAAAAGGTCTAGGGGCAGGAAAGATCTACAGATTATCATTACATTTGGCCCCAAGACCTTTCATGCCCATTACATAGTCAGCTTAAATCTGAATCAGCATTGACATCTCTTAAGTACAATATAATCCCCACAAAACAGAGACACCACTTTGGCAAGATACATAACATAGCAAGTCATTACCAGCAATCCAAAACAAAAATGTCCAAATAAAGTTCTCATGGGGGCAAAGGGTGTCCTTCCGCTCACACTGCCCTTGCAGGCTTCCTCCTGGCGTCAGGTGCCAGCTCTAATGAACCAAGTCTGAGTCGTAATACCACTCCTGCCCCTGCTTCCAAGTGCTCAGGGGTGACTGGGCAACAAAACCAACAGGGTGGGGTCATTGGGGGTCCATAGAACATCACCACACCCACCATAGACACAACTCCATCCTCCCCCTGGGTCCCAAACTGTACGACACAGCAGGAAAACACATTCAGTACCCCTGCTTTGGTGCACAGTCCTTATCTGAATTCTGAACTCTTGGTTTCCTCTTCTTCCTGCAGGAGGCTGCCACTCCTGGCTTCTGTCCCAGTCCTGATGCAGGCAGCTCACCATTCTCGCTCCCACGTCAGGGAAGTCGATAGACAGACAGCTCTCCATTCTGGTTCCATGGCTCCACAGAGTCACAGCTATCACAACTGGGAAACAAACAATTATCGCAGGCCCCTGTAACGTTAATGAAATCAGAAGATATTCCATGCCCCTTTCTATTGGTACCTAGTAAAGGCACTTAGTACCTAGTAAAGGCACTTAGCTCCTTAATTTCAGTTAACTTTAATGTTAATGAAATCAGAAGATCTTCCATGCCCCTTTCTATTGGCTCCTAGTAAAGGCACTTAGCTCCTTACTTCAAGTTAACTCCTTGGGAGTAGTTAACACCTTAGCAGTAAGGGGCTGAACAGGGAGGAGCTATACTGTATATAAGGAAGAGAACCAGGAGGACCTTCAGATCTTCTCTCAGTCACCACCTGGAGACTGCACCTTTTGCTGAGATCCTCCTTCTGCAGCTTCTACTGAGAACTTCCAAGGACCAGGCTGAAGAACTGTCATGAGTCTGAGAGG
>JAQQSW010007628.1:0-13657 GCA_028646575.1 Pseudocheirus occidentalis
GACCTCCATTTTCTCTAATTTTTTCATGTATGCATTCAGGGATATAAAACTTCCCGTAAGTATTGCATTTGCTGCATACCACAAGTTTTGGTATAATGTCTCATTATTGTCATTCTCCTGAATGAAGTTACTGATTGTTTCTATAATTTCTTGTTTAACCCACTCATTCTTTAGGATTATTTAGTTTCCAATTACTTTTTTGCCTATCTTTCCATGGCCCTTTATTGCATACAATTTTTATTGCATCCTGATCTGAGAATGATATATTTAATATTTCTGCCTTTCTGCACTGAATTATGACATTTTTATGCCCTAGTAAATAGTCTATTTTTGTATATGTGCCATGTACCACCGAGAAGAAGGTATATTTCTTTTCACCCCCATTCAGTTTTCTCCAGAGATCTATCATGTCGAGCCTCTCTTAAGTTCTATTTGCCTACTTAACTTCTTGTTTACTCTGAGTTTAGATTTATCAGGTTCAGAGAGGGGGAGATTGAGGTCCCCCACTAGTAATATTTTGCTATCTATTTCCTCCTCTAATTCCTTTGACTTTTCCTCTAGGAATTTGGATGATATACTGCTTGGTGTACATATGTTAAGTAATGGTATTGCTTTGTTCTTGATGGTGCCTTTTAGCAGGATGTATTTCCCTTCCTTATGTATTTTAATTAGATCTATTTTAGCTCTTGCTTTATCTGAGATAAAGATTGCTACTCCTGCTTTTTTTTTTACTTTTGCTGAGGTATAATATTTTCTACTCCATCCTTTTACTTTTCCCTATATATATCCCCTTGTTTCAAATGTGTTTCTTGTAGACAGCATATTGTAGGATTGTGGTTTTTAATTCATTCTGCTATCCACCTCTGTTTTATGGGAGAGTCCATCCCATAAACATTCACAGTAATGATTACTATCTGTGACTTTCCCTCCATCTTATTCCCCCCCAGTTATATATTTGTGTCTTCCTTTTCCTTTCTCCTCCTTAAGAGTTTTCCTTTCGACCACCATCTCCCTCAGTATTCCCTCTTTGTGTCTACCCTTCTTTGCCTACCCATCTCCCCTTGCTAGTCTTTCCTTCCCTACTGACCACCCTCCCCCTTCTTACACCTGTACCCCCTTATTCTTCCTACTGCCTGTAGGGCATAATAGATTTTTATTCTTAACAGAGTATATTATTCCCTCCTTGAACCCAAACCAATGCTAGTAAATTTCATACAGTGCTCCTCTCCCTCCCACTTTTCCTTCTACTGTTATGAGCTTTTTGTGTCTTTTTATGTTAAAATCTAAACTTAGCCATTTGTATTGATCCCTCTTTAAATGAGAACCAATCAGAGTAAGGACCATATGATGCTCATCTACTTCCTTCCTCTGCCTTTCCTTTTCTCCCATTACAATCCCTTTCTTCCCCCTTAATAGGTTTATTTTTAATCTTCAGATTAGTTCACTTATACCCACACTTATTTTTTCTACGTACATCCCTTTTAAGTGTCACAATACTTATACAAATTTCACTATTGACAGGTATCTGCTTCTCATAAAGGAATGTAAACCATCTGCTCTTATTGAGTCCCAAGTTATGTGCATGTGTGAGCACCTATGTGTGTATGTATATGTACGAGTGTATGTTTCCTTGTTTACCTTTTTATGTCTTTCTTGGGTCTTGTAAGTAGAGATAGAATTTTCTGTTGAGCTCAGACTTTTTCATAAGGAAAGTCTGGAAGTCCTTTATTTCATTAAATGACCATCTCCTATCTGAAAGAATATGCTCAGTCTTGCCAGGTAGTTGATCGTTGGTTGCAGTCCTAGTTCTTCTGCTTTATGAAATATTACATTCCATTCCCTCTAATCTTTTAATTTAGCAGCTGCTAAGTCCTGTGTAATCTTGACTGTAGTTCCATGATATTTGAATTGTTTCTTTTTGGCTGCATTCAGTATTTTCTCCTTGACCTTTTAGCTCTGCAATCTGGGGGCTATATTTCTTGGAATTTTCAATTTGGGATCTCTTTTAGGAAGAGATTGGTGAATTATTTCAATAACTATTTTACCTTTTGATTCTAGAACCTCAGGACAGTTTCCTTTGACAATCTATTGGAGGATGCTGTTCAGGCTACTTTTTTCATCATGGCTTTCTGGCAGAACAATAATTCTTAGGTTTTCTCTCCTGGATCTCTTTTCCACATCAGTTGTTTTTCCTGTGAGATATTTTTCATTCTCTTCTAATTTTTCAGTCTTTATGTTTTGTTTGATTGACTCTTGCTGCATCATAGAGTCCTTAGCTTTAATTTGACTGATTCTAACTTTTAGTGAATTTTTTTTCCTCAATTAGTTTTTGAAGCTCCTTTTTCAGTATGTTTAGTCATCATCTTTAGGGAGGTATTTTATCCAGTTAGATTTTGGACCTCCTGTCCTAGTTCTCTAATTTTACTTTTCAAAGATTTGTTTTCTTCAGTGAGATTTTTTTTTTAAATTTGGTCACTGTAGATTTAAATTTATCTCCTACTTCTCTAATTTCATTTTTAAATCCCTCTTGAGATCCTTCAAGAATGCTTTTTGGGCTTGAGACCAATTCACATTTCCTTCTGTGGTCTCCAGTGTGAGTATAGAGTCTGTGTTGCCTTCTGAATTTGGTTGCTCTTGCTCACTATAAAAAGATTTGATGGTCCTAGCCTTTGCAGTTTACTTCTTCCCCATTGTGGTTGCCTATGTCCTGTATTTTTAGAGTGGTTCTCTGTTTCTGGGATGCAGAAGTATTGAGCTTCTCAGGCTGGCATATAGGGATTTGGTTGTTCACTTCATGAGCTGTAGCCTCTGAGTGTCTAGACTGAGGCCAAGGCCACACTCTCAGAGTTTCCCCTGAGTTACTCTGAGGCTCATAGAGTAACCTATGCAGGCGGGGTCATCTTGCTCCTTCAGGTTTACACCTCTGTGTCTCTGGGCTACAGCTCAGGCAGGCTCAGTAACAGGAGGCCAGTAGAATGGTGGAGCCAGGGTGCAGTCTGCTGATTGGCCAGATGATGCTAAAGCACACCTGGGCTTTTGTTGTTAGGGCTTGCTGGCTCCACCCTCCTGGGCTTAGACTCTTACTGACTCCCTTCCCCTTTCCTCAGTGACACCCAAATCTGAGGCTGTTTCCACTAATTCAGGGTTTTACTCTGTGTGGTGCATTTAACTCCTGACTTTTCTGGTCGGGGGGGGGGAATCAGAGCAACTAAATTTTATTCCTCAATCTCAACTTCTGGAAGTTTGGGTATGTAATTTTTAAACATCCAGGCTGCAGGCTCTTAGCCCCAGGAAAAGCCGCTGACCCTGCTGTGGCCCCATGTTTTCTGTTACCTAGCTCTGAGGATCTTCTGTCCTGTGGTGAGATGGCTGTATATTGCCCGCAGGATAGGTGAGTCTGCTGGCTGGCTGGGGCTTCTTCTCAGTCTGCCTTACTCTGCTCTCAGATCTGTGCTGGTGCAGCTCCTGTGTGCTCCACGTTTTCCCTGACCAGACCTGAATAGGCACTTTTCTGAGCAGGTAATCTACCACATTCCATCTCCCAATGGGTTCTGTCACTCTTAAATCTGTACAAATTCAATTTTTTTAGCTTTTAGTGACAGAATTCTTGGAGGAGCTTGGAAAAGCTACTGCTTCCTTTCCACCATCTTAGCTCCTCCCCCTCCTCTCCCTAGTCTTGCCTGTTTACTGATGAGTAAGAATTGGTGGATGTTTTCATATCTCTCTTGATTAAGCCTGGCACCACTCTTGGAAGTAAGTTCACGGCTTCAACTTTTTATGTCCAAGGTTGGAAATGTTTCTAGGATTTTGACAGAGAACAAAAACGGACATATACGTTTGATTGAAATGCAAGCTAATTAAGTAAAAACTACACCCACAAGTCATTTCTGGGGTCTCTTCTTTTGGGTGACTTAAATATTTTGTAACCTTACAAGAGTAAATCTTGGGTACAATGCTGTCAGCCCAGCAGGTATTTCACAAAAGAAAAAATAAACAGGTATACTTGGAACTTTGACACTGGACAGTATGAAAAAGTTAGCCTGCAGTGGGATTTAATTGAGTTTGTCAGACATTTATTCTCAAATATAAGGAAGGCACTGATGATAGAAGGATAAAAATCGAACAACCCACGTCCCCAAGAAATTTGTATTTTACTATGAGGTAGGTATTGGCAGAGATACAAAAAGCACAGAAGTAAATTAATGTTAAGTAATTTCACAAGGGACAGTGCTAAAAACTGGGGATCATTGGACTGACTTTGTATAGAAGGTATCATTTGTGTTTTATTTTATTTAGGAATTAGAGGAGGAACTGAGAATGAATTGCCAAAACAAACCCTAACCTTATTTGCTAACTAATCTATTCTTAATCTTAATATGGGAGAATACATATTTAAATGCATAGAAGAGGAACACATAGAGAGAATAATAATCAAGTCAATTTGACTGGATTGGGATATGCATAAAAGAGAATCATGTGTCAGACCTGGGCTGACTGGGTCTACTCTATGAGGGCCAGGTCTATTAAAATATATCATCCTCTACATCCTCCCTGGGTATGTCAGTAGATAAGGGGGCTTACAGAGTCTCTCCTCTCTATCATAAATTCAAGTTTCCATCAATTTTGGTCTCTCAATTTTAGAGTCCCAATGACTAGCACCCTGGTTCCATTTAAGCATGTTAGCTTAATTAGCTCTAAGAAAGGTATATTTTGTTCAGAAACATTTTCCCCAATACCTCTGGAACATAATCCACCCCATACCATCTCAGTCTGGGATGTGGGGAAGCTTGGGATTAGTCTCACAGTTTAGCTCAGTCCCTATTTGTCATTAGTCCCACCAAGTAAAAGTCATACTTGTCTATTATTCTTGGACCCTTGTTCCATAGGGCTTCTATGCTGAGCTAGCTGTAATATTTGGTTTGAATTCCTGGGCCCCCAGATCCCTATGGATCAAGCTCCATGGTCAGAGACTCCACATCCTGTATCTAGTACTGAAAAGGAAGAACTAGAAATAATTAAACTCTAAGCCTGTTTCATTGGCTATCTGACCTGAAGGGTGAAGAGTGAAGGAGGCAGCTGTCAGATCCTCCCTCCACCTTAGGAAGCTGTTCCATGGTATGTTAAAGCTTAGAGTCAGTGGTTAAATTTTTAGCATGAGCATTTATTTTTTTTTTAATTTTTTGAAGTGGAACTGAATTGTTTTATTTCAACACACACAGAACATAAAGAGGAGGCATCTGATGCCCAATTGTGCAAGTGATGAACTCAAGGGTGAGCAAGGCAAAGAATCCAAAAAAAGGTCAAATGCGGAAAAAAATCCACCTGATAAAATAGGGATCTCCCAGCAGTTTTAGAGTTATACTGAGAAAGTCCTTCTGTGCAGGGAAGGCAAGGTTTCTCATAACTCCCAGTTTGGGCGAGTAGCCTGACCCTGGCCAAGGGGTAATGGTCTTGAGGTCAATACAGCTTGTCCATGAAGGCATCACTTGGTTCTGACGCTTGATTTAAAAGTGTGACTACATATTGTGAATTATTAAAATGTAAACTCAAAAATAAACCAACAAACCAAGAGGGAAGGCATAAAGATCGTCAGTGGTTCCAGTAAGGCATCAGGGGGCTGCTGGAAAGGCCCTTTATAAACTGAGCTGGCACTGGCTAACATTTTGGGATTCCCCAGCAAATCAAACAATCAGAAACTCAATAAGAAACCAGCAGCCTCAAGTCAAGGATTCAAAAACTGTCTTTTTCGGGTAGTATTTAATATAAAACATGAAATCACATCTTGATTTCCCTTTAAACAAATATTTTTAGATTTAAAAAAATGTGCTTCTCTATTTCCTTAATAAAAGAACTGGGGCTTTCAACAACACTTCAGGAGATCCCAATCTCTGACTTGCGGGCCTGGGGAGATATGTGAAGGAAAAGACCTCTGGGACCCTTGGCCTCGGGAACTTTTGCCACTTCTGTGAGGGAAGGAGCCATCTTCCATGCCAAAGTAGACTATTTCAGCCATGTTGATAAAGAGACCCATGTCCACAACTCCT
Source organism: Pseudocheirus occidentalis (assembly GCA_028646575.1). Taxonomy (NCBI): domain Eukaryota; kingdom Metazoa; phylum Chordata; class Mammalia; order Diprotodontia; family Pseudocheiridae; genus Pseudocheirus; species Pseudocheirus occidentalis. The sequence continues at coordinate 6,045 of JAQQSW010007628.1, forward strand.
GGTATCATTTTGATGGCCCTGTTCACTTCCTGCCGTTCATGTACCCAATAAAACCTCCAGTCCAGCAGATAGTTGCCATTTTCCATCACCATGGAGCCAGTCTTTTGCTTGTCCATCTGCAGCTTAACCACCCCACTGAACATCTGGGACAGGGCTTTGGTCACAGGGGCATGGGCCATTGGGATGACTTCAATGGGAATTCCCTTCTTCTAGTGCTCACCAAAGTTCTTGGAATACTCCCTATAATCAGCAACAATGATGAAACATTCAGCGTAGCTGGCCACAATCTTCTCCTGAATCAGAGAGCCTCAACTGTCTTTGATGAGACTGAAGTCAGCATCTACTTCATTAGCACCATCGAGAGCAAGACTGATCTCTGGGTGGACACTCAGGCCACTCAGGGGTAAGCTGTTCTCAAGAAGTAACTGCAAGCTCCGAAAGGACACAGGGACACAAACAATGTTCAGCTTTTCTTGTTTGACCCTTTCAACTAACCTCTGTATAGCATGGACCATGGTAGAACCTCTGCCAATTCCCAGCACTTGGTTATCTTTTGCATGGTTCTCCATGGTGGCAGGGCCGGCCAGATGCTTGGCTTCCTGGATCTTCTCCATGGTTGGGGTGTCAGTTGGGAGCAGGGGCGCAGGAGTGAGCATGTGAGCACAGGAGCTGGTGGAGCATGAACAGGGACAGGCTGATGAAGCTAGGTGTCCGCTCCCCTTGCCCAAGGTCTGGCTTTGGGGGCACGTGGCGCTCTCCCCGACGCTCCAGTCTGAACATTTATAAACCAGAAACCAGTAAATGCAGATCACAGTATGATGTTATTATTTCTTTGATTATATAGACTTAAGAAAATGGTGGAAAAATAATTAATTAGTGCATTTAAATGTAAAAGTGTGTTGTTTGTAATCTTCCCTCACCAGACAGCTACTAGTTAAACATTTGCCAACACACTCCTGGCATGTGAGTGGAGTCCATTACCTTTAGGTATACAGGAAAAAAGAAGTCAAACCATACCTAGTTCTGACTATGCAGCCAGTGGAAAAAAGGTTATTTCTAACCATGTGGAAAGCCAACAACAAATATCTTCACGTGTACCACACACCATTTCTTCCTATTCCTCAGAAGCAGATCTTCATCAATTTCCATGTAGGTAAAACCACCTTGGGTACATTGTTGGTAGTAGTTGGTCTAGGCATGTACCAAACCCCGTTACACAGGAAATAAGATTAGAAATGTTATGTGGGATTCAGATTGTAAAGGGGTTTAGATACCAGCTGAGGAGTGTGGGTTTTATCCTTGATAATAGGGAGTCATTGAAATGTGTGTGTTTGTGTGTGTGTGTGTGTGTGTGTGTGTGTGTGTGTGTGTGTGTAGGCAGGAATCATGATCTCAGCCTATTAAAAAAGAGAAAAGGGGAAGAATCTTTGTTTTAGAAATATCAGTTTGGCTAACAGGAAGAGGATAGTTTGAACAGGAGAGAGGCTTTTCATTTTTTATTAATAATAAAAATGATAAAGGCATGGGCTTTGCATATGCAAGGGGGAAACCAAGAGCCATTGCCTCCTTGTAATTGTTCTTTCAATAGTTTGGGAGCTGTTAAGTTTTAAGGGTTGTGCTCTAAGTATTTCATAGGCAGTCAGGTGCTCTACTGATGTCTCAAGGTCAATTTGCAAACCATAGAGATCCAACTATCGTAGCTGGATATATGCTGACGAAACAGAAGAGCCACTTTGTGATCCTTATGGAGGCAATACTGTGGTCAGTGGGAATAATGTGAAATGTTGAGTAGGAAATATGTTTGGATGCAGTGTGGTATTTTCTGTCTTCCTTTTGATACGCCCTTCAAGATAGAGTACTTTAGCGACCAAATATGTGCCCAGTGAGTTGACCTGAGATTTGTTCTTTATATACTGTAAGGAATTGTGGGTAAAAGGATCTCTATTGACTTGCTCTAGCAGAACCAATATTCTAATTCAAACAGAGCACTCACCTGGGAAACTGGCAAACCCTGAGCTTAAGGTCTCATGCAAACTTGTTTTCTCTCTTCTTAGTCTCCCTGAAAAAATAAACAAATAATTAAGAGAACTTAGAGTGTGCTCTATTTTTTTTTTAAATTGAAGGTAGCATGTAACCTATGTCTGATTATTTGCTAAAAGGATAGGCCAGTTTTTAGAAGATATGGAAAATAGCTAAATGAACCTCTTTCTCCCTGTTTTCTGTCTTCTTTGACAGGCTGAGATAATTAAACCTCTAAAACCGTCATTTCAATTATCTAAATTGAGGTAGAAAGAGAGCAGTTCTGTTTTAGTTGTGTTACAGTAAAAACCAAAAATACCACTGTTATTTCTGATTGTTTTCTGTTTTATCATGTTTAGGGGGTAAAAAGATATAAAAATAACTTTGCAGAGAAAATGATGGATCTGCACCAGGAGAATAAGATTGCAGAATCTGAAACATATGGGCTTGTTAAATTCTTTCTATGCTCACTCACTAACTCACTCATCACTCAGACATAGCTGCCTTGATTGTAATCTAAAGTTGATCATTTCTGGAAAGGCAAACCTCAGCCTTCTCTAGAGGCTACATCTGGGCTGTGGTCACTATTTTACTAGCAGCAATTTTAAATCTTCTTGGAAACCTTACCTTTCTAATTTACTGTAAGTTTCAAGGGAGTTGTGAAACCACATTGGAGATGTTGGTAAACAGACATGCAATGGCTACATCAAGAGAGAGAGCTAAAGAAGCACTAAACAAAACTGAATAATTTAATTATGGAACTGGAAATCACTGGCTGCATGTTTTGATATGAATTTTAAGTCAGCAGCCTGTCAATCCAACCTTTCATATTTACCTATGGACCTTTCAAACCTGTTGTAAGAAGACCTAATGTTTCTGGAAAGTTATAAATAGAGACATTTCGGAAGGAATATAAGACTCACATTTTTACCCCTCTGAAATACATGGGCCCAGGAGAACAATTCAGAAGGACAAGGTAGGCAAAATGGCAACATTTGTCAAAGCCTTTTCCTGCTTAAATAAGGACATTTTGCAGTGAGGAAATGCTATGGTCTTCTTTGAAGACTTGGAATGTTGCTGAATCCCTAGGGCTACCTATGAATTTGATCTGTAAGGTAAAGAAGTTTAAATCACAGGATGGTTCTTCAGTGCTCTAAAACTGAATAGGCCTAGTTCCTGTGAGTGAAAGGAATTCATTGATTCTTCTTGTGGACTGTATTTTTTTTAATGGAAAACCTATGTTTAGGAAGGTGCTTTCTAGAACTGAGGGAATAGAAGGTGGGAGGAGAGAGAAAACGGAGACAAAAGATGAAAAGAAAAGCTTTTGTCAGCTATTTGCTAAATACCAGCAATTCAATGGGTCAATTTTTTTCTGCCAGTCTTTGATGAATATTGATCCCTGCCTAAGAAGATAGATGAAAAATCATGTAGCAAGCACTGTGTGCAGGCTGTGAGCTAACTGTTGACAATACAAATACAAGTAAGCATGCCAGTCAGTTCCTGTCTTCAAGGAGCTTACATTCTAATGGGGGAAGACACCACATACAGAGAAATTGAAAAGCAAGAACAGCGCTTAATGACAAGAACCATCAAGACATGGTAACAAGGTTTGAAGCTAATGGCTTTGGTTAGAGGGAGGCTTGTTTCTAGGCAAGAAAAGATGAGAGAAATAAGAGAAGAAGGAGGGTTTGTATTTCAGCTAAAAGGGGAAAAAAGACTTAGGTTCTTCAAATGTAAATATAACTTTAGTATGTTAGGGTTTGTTTTATTTTGGGGGTCATCAAAAATTTACTTGCATGTCTAACTTAATGTCTCACTGTGATTTCAAGGAGTTTTGTAGACCACAGGGATCTTCATACATTAGATAAGCACAGATTGAGAAAAATAAACAGTCCAGAGAGCTTTTCATTTGGATGAGCCAAAGTTATGCTTATATAATGGCCGAAAAAGGGTTTTTTTTCCTTCCTGAAGCTTTTTACAAAGTAGAGTCTTATTTTGGAAGCTAAAATCTCCATGCAGCCATGACATTTTGAAGCAGTTCAGTTCAATCCAATTAGTTAACAAATGACTATTGTATGCCTGTTATGTGCAAGATATGGTATTGGGCATAACCTTTGTGGGCCTAATCTTTTAAAAAATGTGCAAAGCACTGTACTAGGTATAATCTTTATGAATTCACACTAATCAGTTTAAAAAGAAATGAGTCTTATTAGCTGTAATTCACTCCAACATGGTTTTGAATGCACCAATGCTCTGATGAGGCTGATCTGATCCCTGTGGGTACTCCCTTCAACAATATTGGTCATGGCCCATCTATACATACTTATCATGTGGAATTTTATCTATAGTCTCCCCTAACTTCATCACAGGGGATCCATTCAATGTGATGGATTTAAATATTATAGTTTATATAGTTCTCTCTACTTTTATTCACTTCTAAGATAAAGTTAATTGGCATGTCTTATACAGTCCTCCATAGCCCTTAGCAGAGTGCTTTGCACACAATAAATATTTGTCAGATATTTAACTGGAGACAAATGAATTCCAGTACTATTTGCATCTCAACTAATATTTATAAATAGTTCCATTTAATAACTCTAAAAATTCCTAGTAATAAAGAGTGGCAATAGTAGAATGCTAAAGAGTAATATTTTTCATGTGAAGAATACTCTACAAAGGACTGTACTAAGTGGTTTATAATGGGTGTTCAGGTAAGACTAGGTCTTCTGGTGTGAGGGCTTGCTGAGTCCTTTTCAGGACAGCTCATCCACCTTTGGTGTCTACTTTCATTCTCACCTGTGGCTCCAAGAAGCTGTTAGCATGCACAGTGGCCACACCGTAGTAAAACCATCTTTGCAAATGGGCTACACCAGGTTGAAGATAATTACAGGTCTCAAACCTGGGTCTTCTCCAATCATCCCATCTTTTGTCTTGCCACTGGACAAGGATGACTGGAAGAGAGAGTGAGTCTGATGACTTTTTATATCTCTGCCTCACTTAAATTCAATTTACTCAAAAATCAAGACATCATCTTGTGATGTTACTGATCCTCTTTGAAATGAAGGAACAAACAACTGTATTAATATTCTCTAATTGAGTTTATGGGGGGTATATAGAATTCTTTTCATCCTTTACACAAAGAAGATAATAAAACTACTACTTAATCTGAAGTCAAAACCAAGACATTATTGTTACTCTTCCCCCTCACCTCCACCTCTTAGTTTTCTTGACTTTTTTGAAGACTCTGTTTTATCTTTTTAGATTCTGCTAGATGCTAGTAATTTCCCTTCTCAGATTCCTTATCTTCTACTATGTATATATCTTGTATGCAAATAGTACCAAATTTTGTCACCCTCAATTGAATAAGGGCAGCAATGATTTTTGCCTTGCCTTCTAACCCTAGATCTTAGTATGTTTATTGAACATATAATAGGTGCTTAATAAATGCTTTTTGACTAGCTCTTAACTCATGGCCTAGAATTAAGGAGATTTTAAGGACTGTCCCACCAAAATTTGAGAGTTTGGATACCTCTGACCATGAGGTAATTCAGGATGCACAACTACTATCTCTTTTCTTCACTAAGAAGGCCCAGCACAGATACTGAGATGACAATACCATTCAGTTGACAGGCCTGAGTCACCAAGACTCCAAAGGAATGAAGTTCAGAGCATCCATGCTGACTGAGAATTGAAGATGTATAGTTTGTTCATCTCTCTCTACTTTCTAAGCAAGTCATTCACCATCTAAATGTCAGAAAACATTAAAAAAATAAAATAAAAAGGAGAATTTCTAGGGGACTTGGATTCATGGGGGACAAAGGGCTCAGAGATGGATGATCTTGATGTGATTGGCTTACGTTATGATAATGAAGCCTAATGAAAACAGTGCCTATAAAAGTTTTGAGGGAGAAATGTTTTGTGAATCTCAAAACTTTGGTTTATATTGATAATTTTTCTGTGAAGAGGATTATAGGCAAATCTTACATTTCTCATCCTAGGAAAAAACCTTTGGGAAGGTGAGCTCTTTTTGAGTCATATATGTTTGTCATATCATATGTTTTGAGCTCTGAGGATGTATCTTCATCTTGCTCACCCCCCTCAGATTTACAGATGAGGAATTTAAATTCAAGAGGTAAGGAACTTTACCAAGGTCACTCAGGTAGCAAGTGGCAGAACTAGGATTCAAACACAAGGCTTCTGACTCCAGATCTAGCAACCTTTTCACTCTATCATGTTTCCTTAATCAAAAATTATTTATTGCACCCCTACTATGTGTAAGGTACAGTGCCAGTTACTGGAGATAAAAATACCTTATCTCAAAGAACTTATATTCTTCTCTCAAGACAATAGGAAGAGTGATAAGGATAGGGCCTAAATTTGACATACTTAAGTTTGGTAATACTTAGTTGCCCAAATAGTCAACTTGCTCTAGTCAATATAATTTCCTTCTCTTCCCCTCCTGCCCATTAATATTTACTATATTCTGTCATCCTCTCAAATAGCATTCCATCTCTTGTCTCTTTGCCTTTGTACTATCTGTCCCCGATGCCTCACCTCGACTCTTGGAATCCCTGTTTTCCTACAAAATCTGCTCAAGTACCATCTTTTTACAAGAAGCCTTTTCTGATCCCCCAGATGCTACTACCATTCTTTGAAAAAGTACCTTTTATTTATTTTGTATGTTCTCTATATATGTATACAGGTAAATTAAAATTTAATCTTATTGAAAGCAATGATTATTTCAAGTTTGTATGTGTTTTCCCTGTGCTTCTAGTGTACATAGAACATAGTAAAGGCAGAATAAGTGCTTGTTGATTGATCAATGGATGAATGGAAAGGAGATGACATTGTATATAATGTCCTTCTTTGAAGATGGACATTGTTTATTTTTTTCCTTTGTATCTCTGGCATGTGTCACATTACTTAACATTTAGTAAACAATTTATAGTTGTTTGAAATTAATTGGTTTTGGAGTCAAAATATCTGCTTTCAAGTCCTAATTATCCTATTTACTATCTCCAGTGACCTATCAAGGGTGGGGAACCTGTGGCCTCAAGGTCACATGTGGCCTTCTAAATCCTTGGGTCTAGCCTTTTGACTGACTCAAAGTTTTATAGAACAAATCCTTTTTTGTTTTTTTTTTTGGCCCTTTGGAGGTCAATTAGTGTTGAGTGACTTGCCCAAGGTCACATGGTAAGTGTTAAGTGTCTGAGGCTGGATTTGAACTCAGGTCCTCCAGACTCCAGGGCTGGTGCTCTATTCACTGCACCACCTAGATGCCCCAAAAAATCCTTTTAATAAGGGGATTTGTACTGTGAAGTTTGGATTAAGTCAAAGGGTCACACTTGAGGACTTAGAGGGCCATATGTGACCTTGAGGCTGCAAGTTTGCCACCAACTTGTCTGTAAGACTTGTCTGCAAGCCTAGACAAATCTTCTTTGGGCTATAATTTCTTCATCTATACAATAAGAGCTTCTATACAATGATGTTCCTTATAGTTGTAAATGCTGTGGTACTAAGGGGTGGTGAAAGTCTTGATTTGCAATTATTTTCCCTGATACTTGGACATGCACTAGATATGTTTAGGCAATATA
>JAQQSW010007629.1:0-13656 GCA_028646575.1 Pseudocheirus occidentalis
ATAGCCCTTTGAGCATAGTTCCAGATTGCCCTCCAGAATGGTTGTATCAGTTCACAGCTCCACCAACAATGCATTAGAGTTCCAGTTTTTCCACATCATCTCCAGCACTTGTCATTTTCCTGTTTTGTCATCTTAGCCAGTCTGACTTGTGAGATGTGGTACCTCAACGTTGTTTTGATTTGCATTTCTGGAATCAATAGTGATTTAGAGCTTTTTTCCATGTGCTTAAAGATATGTTTAATTTCTACCTCTGAAAATTGCCTGTTCCTATCCTTTGCCCATTTATCAATTGGGGAATGACTTGTATTCTTATGAATTTTACTTAATTCCCTGTATATTTTAGAAATGAGACCTTTACCAGAGACACTGGTTGTAAAAATTCTTTTCCAATTTCCTACTTCCCTCTTAATCTTGATTACATTGGCTCTGTTTGTACAGAAATTTTTCAATTTAATGTAATCAAGATTATCCATTTTGCATTTTATAATGCTCTCCAACTCTTCTTTGGTCATAAAGTCTTCCCTACTCCATAAATCTGACAGGTAAACTATTCCTTCCTTCCTTCCTTCCTTCCTTCCTTCCTTCCTTCCTTCTTTCCCTCCCTCTCTCCCTCCCTCCTTTCTTTCTTTCTTTCTTTCTTTCTTTCTTTCTTTCTTTCTTTCTTTCTTTCTTTCTTTCTCTATTTCTTTCTCTATTTCTCTCTTTCGGATCAAATACTTTCTTTTTTTACTGGGAAAACAGTATGGTAGAAAAAACCATCTGGGTTCAGCTGCTGTCTCTACAACCTGCTAGTTAAATAACCTTGAACAAATCCTTTGATTTCTCAGCCTGTTTCCTCATTGGCTTGCCTTGCATCCGGGGCTGTGGTAGAGGAAGCGCATATGGTAGTTGGAGCTCTGTAAACTGAAAGGCTAGGCAGATGTATGGGCTATTTTTTTATAAGTGCTCAGGATCAATGACTGATTCTTTTAGATCAGTGGTTCTCAACCTTCCTAATGCAGCCACCAACCCTTTAATATTCATATGTGGGCATATCTGCATGCGGGTAGACCTGCCTGTAGATGGATAGAGGAGTGGTGTCTTGGTTCCTAAGACCATTGGAAATATGTGTTTTCCAGTGGTCTTAGGCGACCCCAGAAGGGGTTGCAACCCACAGGTTGAGAACCGCTATTTTACATTTTGCAAGAGAAAGTTGGCAGAGGCACTAATTGACCAGTTTCTCACTGTCATGATTTAAGAAAGTTGTTTGTAGGCTTGGTATGGGACTCTCCATGAGGACCACTAGTAAGGACGGTGTAGCTGTGAGCTGAGGGGCCTCAGTCTGTCTTTGGTCTCTCCTTTCTGCCCTGTTATAAGGTCAGCTGCCTTAAGCTATGGGTCTTCCAACAGAGGCCTCTTCTGGGCTCAGGAGGGGGGCTTCCAGAGCCCCTGGCCTGTGCCTTCAGAATTGTCAACCTAATATCACAATCTTTCATTCTGCTGCAAGTAACTAATAGTTCACTGTTGCCTGTTTTTTCCTCCTCCTCTTAAAGTTGGGTTGAGAGTCAAAGCTTTTCAGCCCATGTGAAAGATACGGTTACGTTTTAAAAGTTAAATTTAAATTAATATGTAAGTTAAAATGAGGTTAGAAACTATCATTTTAATTTTCAGTAGCAGGAGGTCTGCCAGTGAGAGCTCATCTGCCATACAGACATTATCCTAGGTCACTGCAGAAGAAAAGCCCAAGGGTCTAGATGACCTTCTAGCCTTTGGACTGAAGGATCTTGATGCTAACCAACCCTGTCATAGCTCAGTAGGTCTTTGTAATTCACTAATGATATAAACACGTTACCAAACCCATGGATGCCATATGAATAGATCTAGAAGTAAAACAGACTGACTTGGGGTCTTGAACCATTTCTGTAAAATGTGAAAGAGGCGGACCTGGAGTCACAGTGAGGAGCCAGACAGCAGTGGCCTTTGGCCAGAACGTGCACCATGTTTCTGTTAGCTTGTGTTTGTTTCAAATGACGCAATCACCTCCTCTTTGTTGGATTAAACTGGAGCTTCTGGTGCTCTGGTTTTATAATTCTTGAGTATGTATCAAGGAAGGTTAAATAAAAGTGAAGGAGAAAATTAGTGTCATTCTACATACAGAGTATGCCATATGAATTTTGTCAAATACCTGGAAATAGTAGGTAAATAAAAATCCCCTGATGTGAACTGTGACTTTCTATAAGCCGGTTGCCTAAAAGGCCTTCTTTAAGCCATGCCCAGAAGTTACAGGCACCGTCAATAACATGATGACTGTGGCTTCCACCTTGTTGGGTTGTGTGGTGCCAGAGTGTTTGTGGGAATTATTTCGTTTGGTCCTCAAAACAACCTGGTGGGGCAGATGGTTGTGATGGTGTTATCCTCCTCATACACATGGAAAATGAGGATCCAATGAAATCACTGGTCCCCAGCCACATGGAAAGAAGCAGACCCATGACCCAAGCCCAGTTCTGGTTGCCTGACCCTGGCACTTCTCGGTGTCCCATACTGTCTTCTGCTAACAGCCAAGATGGATCATGGAATCGTTCAGTTACTTAAGGCCTCCTGTTTTGATTCTGAGTGAGAGAATGGGCCTCAGTGAGGGCTCAAGTGAGAGAAGTCCGGGCTGTAAGTGATTCTTTAGTTGGTAATGCTTCAAACCAAGTACAAGGCAGAGAGAAAGTATCCTTCTTTAAAGAAATGACCCTGTAGTTTTCCTGTCAGTGCCACTAAGCAAGGGTCTTTGATTCACAGTTTCATAGGATGTACAAGCTGATAGGACATAATCTAGGTCAACCAGGAAACTGAGGCCTGGAGAGGTTAAGTGGCTTGATGGCAGAACTGGTTAGTGGAAGGACTGAATCAGACTTGACTTGCCAGAACCCAGCTATCCCTCATAATCTCTAATTGGTGTCAAAATCATGGTTCTAGGTGCATTTCCTTTTGATTATACAACTTCTTTGACCAAACTGAGCTTGGCTACTGAATGAGGCTCCCTCCTTCCTCTCCCTTCCAGTGCTCTGACATTCTCTTGCTGGAAAAAAACCATTGGTGGCCCCGAACTTAGGGAGATATCTGATGATTTTAGACCAGTGTAGCCACATGCCCAGGAACTCAGAATCCCCAGGGGGCCGTGGGCAAGCCGCACTTCACCCTTTGCTCTGAGCAGAACAGGCATCAGAGACTTCTATAAAATCCATTTCATCCTGGACTTTGGAGTTCTCAGTGCTGATGCCTTTGCCCTCTCTGTCTGTAACCCTTGTATGGTGTGGTGTGCTTTATAGGGACAAGGAAAAGTTTCGATCATTTGATATCTGATGCCAAAGCTCCTAAGAGGCAAGAAATGGAGTCTGGAGTAACCACTCCCCCCAAGATGCGGAGAGTAGCAGAGAACGACTACGAGATGGGTGAGAAGCAAACGACCCTTACCCTCCGTGGCCAAGCCCCTGCCCCCCCTTCAGATGGTCACACTAGGCCTCAGAGAGAGGCTTCATGGACCACTCTCATATTCGTTAAGATTACCTCTGGAGGGCGGTGGTCCATAACTGTGATCACTGCGGGCGGCTGCTCTGACATCTGTTGTCTTGCAGAAACCCAGAGGATCTCACCGCAGCCCCATCCGCCGCTACGGAAAGTGTCTGTGTCTGAATCCAATGTTCTCCTGGATGAGGAAGTGCTCACGGATCCCAAGACCCAGGCTCTTCTTCTTACTGTCCTGGTAAGGACACCCTGCCCGGCTCCCTCCGCTCTGCAGCTGACCTGGTGTGGAGAAAGGCTCACACATTGGGGGAGGTTAGCACATGTAGAAATGAAAGAAATGGATAAAAATTCATTTTAAAAGTGAAGGAAAGGAGACTCCTGCTTCCCACCACACCAGACATGAGAATGTTTCCTAGTTCCTGAGCTGACTTTCAATGCCCCATCATGGGATGTAAGCTCTAATGAATGATGATTTGGGGGGGATATTTTTATGACTTAAGTTGACTAGGAGATATACGCCATTTACTTGAGCTTCTCTGCTTCTCAAGGAAGCAAAGGAGTATTAAGTGTCGAGATACTAGAACTTGTTCAGATTCAGCTCTGTCAGGCGGGTCTGTTCAACAGTGTACGAACACGCTGTAAATGTTGGTTGGGTTCTCTTGCTCTTCTCATCCTGACAGGCTACTCTGGTTAAGTACACTGCGGATGAGTTTGACCAGCGCATTCTCTACGAGTATTTAGCAGAGGCCAGTGTTGTCTTCCCAAAGGTTTTTCCAGTTGTGTAAGTATGTGAATTTGCCTGTTCTGTTTTCCTAAAGTTAAATGCCGTATTAAATTTTGAGGAAATTCCTACTAGTGCTGCTACCATCGCTTTACCACCATCATCGTGACCCTTACTACTACTACTACTACTACTACTACTACTACTACCACCACCACCACCACCACCACCACCACCACCACCACCACTCCTCCTCCTTTTGTAGTCCTGTTAGGAAAGGAGTTGACTGTTCCCAGCTCCATAGAGACGTGTGACTCAGGACCTGTCACCACCCTTTACCTTTCATTTCCTTCCCTTCTCTGGCTTTCCTTTAATCACAAGAGGAGCCTGACCGGTCTCCTAACAGTAGGCTCGCAGACATTGACAGACTGGTGTCACCATGTTGTTTTCCCAGGTCTTTGCTCAGAAGCTGTCCCCCACTGTGTTCCCCCCAGATGTTCTTTGTGCATCTCAGGTCATCCTGGGATAGTCTCTCTAGGTGTTATTTAAATGGAGAAGTTCAAGGGGATTAATGCACGATTCTGAGTGCTCTCTTTTCTGCCAATTAGTTCATTCTACAAGGTTTATTTCTTTTTAAGATATTAGCTGTTTATATAGTCATTTCTTGCATACTAATTGAGGAGAGCAGCAGGTTAGTAACCTAGTAATTTATATTTTTATGGGTTTCTTTATGTTTTGCCAACAGGTTTTTTTTTTCCTGATTTTGTTTACTTAGGCTAGCATTAAGCATTTTTGGTTTTTTGTTTCTGTTCTTCGGTCACATATCACCTGATAGGAAGGAGAGAGCTCAGAGACAAGTTAAGTGGCAGCTCTGCCAAGGTTTAAAATTAGGTGCGATTGAGTGAGTAGATGTGACTTATTCATTGTTTATTACTTGTCAAGCACTGTACAGATACTCAGGATACAAACAGTAAAAGTTGGATGGTCTCTGTTCTCCAAGAAAGGCCTAAAGTCCTAAGCACACTGCCGCAGTGAGCACCCAGGCCCAGGAGACCTCAGCTTCCTGATAGTGCCTGGTGGCCTGGAGATCAGAGACGCAGAGAATGTGGGGAGACCAGCAGAAGCAGTAGGGGGGGCTTCCCTCTCATCCAGGATGGGCAGATCATTGGGTGGTCTGAGCATGAGAGGGGAGACTGGGAGTGGGGAGCGGAGAGCTAAGCACGCCGATGTCACAGATTTGACATTATCGAGCTTCCATTTCTTCCCCCGTTTTTCTTTTAAAGATAGAATAGGTAGGGATACTTCTCTGGCATTTTGTTGTTTGGTTTTTGTTTCATCTTCTTTTTAAGTAGTCTCTGGACTCTTTTTTAGACATAATTTGTTGGACTCAAAGATAAATACCCTGCTGTCACTATGCCAAGACCCAAATTTATTAAATCCAGTCCATGGGATTGTGCAGAGCGTGGTGTATCATGAAGAGGCCCCACCGCAGTACCAGACAGCGTACCTACAAAGTGAGTCTGCCCAGGTGGCCGGGGCTGGGGGCGGGGCGGCAGAGGGGGCAGCAGTCGGGAGCTGGCGCCACTCCCAGCCAGTTGGACAAGACTCACTGCTCTTGTCTTGCTTCCTGAAATCAAGTAATAACTTGCATTATTTCAAATATAAGCGTGGTTTTATGTTGGCAATACATTTCAGAAAGCTTCATTGTGTCAGCTGAAGAAATGTTTTTAAATATGTAGCTAAGACATATACCACCTACCTTTCATCTTGTTTGATTTTTCTGAGACAGAAAAGAAATGGCTTGGTATGAGTTGACAGCCTTTGTTCTGTTGTAGGTTTTGGCTTTAATGGTCTGTGGAGGTTTGCAGGACCGTTTTCAAAGGTAAGAATCCTGTGTTTTGTTTTTAATGTCAACACAAAATGTTTTACAAATTAGACATGCAGCCTGATTTTAGAAAATTCACTGTTAGGCAAACATAGTTCTGAAAGGATGGGCCCTTTCTTAACATCCAAGAGAAGCTTTGAAAAGTCCTTCACTGGTGGCTTCCTTCACATACTGTGCTCCTCCTAAGATGCTGTCTAGTCTCCATTGTTTAGGAAGGTGTCTGTGGTATAAAACCAGGGAAACCTGCAGAGACCCCTCTATCTAGAACTGTTTCAGGCTTGCCTTATCTCTTCAATAATTGACTTTGCCGGCCTTGAGTGTTTGAGAGTCAGGAGAAAGCAGACTAACTTATGTGCTTATCTCATTATTTTTAAAATCCTTTTTTAGGCTCCTCCTAGGGATACTCTCAGTACAAATATATTAGTTTCCACTTGATGTATTGCATTAATTTTTTTTAATTTTCATGTATTAAAAATACATTTATGTATTGAAAACTGTTCTTTGAGTGCCATCTGTTCTAGCTCTCAGTCAGCTAGACTATAAATGATGTTTGAAGGCAAGACTTTTTTTTCATCTCTGCCAAAAAATGCTCTGTCCTGGCCTAGTCTGGTGCAGCCCTTGGGTCCCCCAATGACACCTCAGCATAGGGTGTTAGTTGGGGCTTCTACTCTGGGCCCAGTGATGACCATTCACTAATCATCCGTGCCAAATTTGGAGGCTTAGTGCCAGGTTGGCTGAAAGGTGGTCAAGCTGTGGGGTTCTGGTACCTCTTGAAGACATTCTGCAGACTTCTGGAAGGCTGACATCTTTGGGGGAAGGAACAGACATCGCAGGATTATACGTTGTTGCAAATATTGAAGAAGTTAGCCCTTCACCTCATAACATGGCTGCATGCTCATGATTTGGTTGGTGGTGACTAATTAAGTCTTCATTGACCGAATGGATTCTTCCCCAGTTGTAAAGAGTTAGATTTTTAGCTTGTAAATTTAAAAAAACCACCCTGGCCTTTGTCAGGTGTGGGGAACGGCCAGCATGGAAATGTTTTCCTTCTGCAGCTTCCTAGCTGGTCTCCAACTGAGAGTCCTGGGGACCGGGCCCTGAGAGGTCAGTCCTGCAGCTTGTGTATGTTAGGGGCACGGCTTAAAACCACCACATCTTCTGGCCCTGGACCCAGCTCTCCCTTTGCGACAGATTCCTTCCTAGGGGTCATCTGGGGTCTTTTTAGTGGTATTTGCTGGAGATCTGTGACAAAGGAACAGAGCCCTTGGAGCACTGTCCCGGTAGTATAGCTTTCAGAAGACCATGCAGGTGTGTGGAGGTGCGTTCTCATCAGATACATGGTGTCCATTTGGAGCCATGAAATGGGTGCAGGAGTGAGGGCAGCAGGTGAAATATCTCATTGGCTCTGATGTATGAAGAGAGTGAGGAATCACCCTTCCCACTTCTACAGCCACGGAGCCAGAGGCACATCTGCCCGTTTGTTTAGAAGGCAGCATAACGTAGAACAGGCAACCTTCAGCTCATGAAAAGTTTGTCTGGTATCTCAGCCCTTGGTCCATTCAGTGAGTTTTAAGCTTTCTTAGGGAGAACAGGAAGAAGAGCCCTGCTCAGGGTGGATAGGACACTGAGAACAAGGGGTGCTGACCTGCCACCTCTTTGTTCTGCTTTTGTCTCCTGTGCCAAAAATGGCCGCTGGGGATGTGCTGTCCCTGCTAGGAAGAGCACTAGCAAAGCCCGCCCTTGTAGGGCAGTTGTGTCACTGGGCCCGGGGGGCCAGGAGTGGGGGCCCTTGAAGGCCCGTTTCCTGTCCCTGGGCTCTTTGGGCGGCAGCCAGGCAAAGCCTCTCAACGGACCCCTTTTCAGAACAGTGTTGTTACACGCACATCAAATAACACAGAATGACAAAGGAAATCAATGAAGTGGGAATGCAGTTATCAGAGGATTTTTTTAAAACAAGTTCCCACCTCCCAGATGCAGAGCCTGGGCCTACATTAGCAGGTGTGATTGCTGAGCTTCTGACAGTATTTGGGACAGCTCCCGGAGAACGGAGAAGTTCCCCAGGACTGGAGAAAGGCCAGCAAGCGTCCCTGTTCTCAAAGAGCAAGGGGAGCAGGGCACACACCAGACTAGAAGTCAGCTAGACCTGGGTTTAAGTCCTGCCTCTCCAGGCCAGTCAGTCCAAGAGTCTTCACAGGGGCGCTGCAGTCTTCACTCTCATGTCTCTGACTTGTGGTGAGGCCCCACTGAGGCCGTGGTCCTTACAGGACTTTGAAAACCTGTAGCCCCTCTCGTGCAGACCTCTTTCCCTTGTTTGTGTTCTGGAGCCTGGGGCTCCAGAATTAAATACACAGATTGAAACACAGGTATCAAAAGAATTAAAACAAAGTTCCCCTGCCCTGGGCTCAGGCCCTTACTCTACCGTTTGCCCTGGTTTGTAGCAGTATCAGTCCATGGTTCACATGTGTGTCTGATCTAAAGACGGCCTGCTCATCCACTGGTATCCTAACTGACAGTAACATTTCAAGGTCTTGGCAGCCAAGAGCATTGGGCCGGAGAGATTAATATGAACAGTCTTAGGCTCTGCTTTCAAAGAACCACCTTCCCAAATACAAGCTGGGGGAGGGAAGGGGTCACCAGATGTCTCATCACGTAGATGTGGGGTCTTTGGTGGGTCTTGTGCCATCTGGAACTGATAGCCTCAGCAAAGGAGATGACAGAGCCCATTGGACCATCGTTGTCCAGCCCCAGTCAGTGTGTGGCTGCCATGGACATGCCTAGGACAGTCCCTAAAGATGGTGGAGGACCAGAGCTCTAGCCAGGGCCCTGAGGCAGCTGTGCAGAGGCCCCTGATCTCAGAGCATTCTCAAATACGTGTGTGAAGAGCTGTCGTGTCAATGAGCACCTCAGCATGTTCTACTCTGTGCAGAAACGGATGATCATGGCAGGAAATGTTAGATGTGACGTAAGGAAAGCTTCCAGCCTTCTTCAGATGTGCCCCAGGCAACCTCGGGAGGTAGGAGATTCCCCCCTCCCTGGAGGGGACCTGGAAACCAAGGAGAAGGAGTTCTGATCAAGCCTCAGAGCTTCTGCCCTCCTGGGAAGTGGGGGTTATGTATGTAATCGGCCCCCAAACTAGGCCCAATCCCACAGCTCTCTGTAAACGACAGCTGAGTTAGGCTTTATGCAGCAAACCAGAATGGATCTGGAGATTCCTCTTTTCCTTTACAGCAGACACAGATCCCAGACTATGCCGAGCTGATCGTCAAGTTTCTCGATGCCTTAATTGACACGTATCTGCCTGGAATCGATGAAGAAGCCAGTGAGGAGTCCCTCCTGACCCCCACCTCTCCCTACCCTCCTGCAGTACAGAGCCAACTTAGTATTACTGCTAATCTCAACCTTTCTAACTCCATGACCTCACTGGCAACTTCCCAGCATTCCCCCGGTAAGTCAGGTGATATTTGAGTAAGTTTGAATACTGCTGTTCAGATACAAGAGCATTTGGGGTCCTTCTTTGCTGTCACTTTGTGGCAGACCTCTATAGACATTAGAGCCGATGTACTCTCTAGTTTGCTGCTTGTAAATGCAACCTTTACCACTGAGGTAACGTGGAGCTCTACGTGAGCATGTTCTCAGGATGCTGACGGGTTTATCTGGTCACGAGCTATCCCAGGCAGGGATATGGCAGCCACTTGGAGCTGCTGCTGACCTTAGGACCCTTGTCCTTTGCCGACAAGCAGGCAAAAGAAGTCTCTTCTCAGTTCAGCAAAGATTTCTGAATTAAACCCCTACTGCATGCAGAGTATTACGGGGAAT
The DNA here is from genome assembly GCA_028646575.1 of Pseudocheirus occidentalis. Taxonomy (NCBI): domain Eukaryota; kingdom Metazoa; phylum Chordata; class Mammalia; order Diprotodontia; family Pseudocheiridae; genus Pseudocheirus; species Pseudocheirus occidentalis. The sequence continues at coordinate 9,915 of JAQQSW010007629.1, forward strand.
AACATAGAAGAGTTTATGCTCCATAGTAGAAGGGGATGGCACCCAGATTATTGTAATGAAAAGTGCATTAAAATTTGCAAAATAAAGTGCTTTGGGGCCTGGAGGGTAAGATGTCGTTATCGGCCTGGTGATAGACCAAGCTGGAAAAGGCAGAGAGCACAGGATGTGTTTAAGGACACGGCGGTGGTCTGGGTTGGCAGGAGCCCAGAATACATTTGGGGCCCAGGCAGGTCTCAGTATGCAATGAGGTTGGAAAGACAAATCGGAAGAGACTGGGGAGGGCCCTGAAGGCCTGGCAGAAGGGCTACAGTGTTTAGTAGATATGTAAGAAGTCACTGTAGGATCCCTAACAGAGGGTGACGCGGTCAGAGCAGGACTGCAGGACTAGAGTGGAGGACGCAGCTCCTTATCCTCTGGTCACGTAGTACTGAGGAATCTGCTGAGGAAAGGAGTGTTTAACATCCATTCCACACCTGGAGCTTTCTGACTGCAGAGATGAGTTTTTCAAGCTCTTAAGAAACCACAGAGTTGGGGTGGGAGAGACCCCCGGGATAGAGGGAAGGAGAGACAGTTATAGCAGCAGCCTTGGCGTCCACCAGACCCGGGTTCAAGGCCTGCTCCTGAGACATACTGGCGAGCCACTGAACTTTATGAAGTACCAAAGCTGAAATAATAGTGGCAGGGAGTGTCACGGCTAGGAGCATCCTCCATAGAGCAGTCTGGTGCTTTACATGTTAGGGGATGGACCCTGGGCCATGTTACAGCATGATGTAGTGAGGCTAAAGGCTAAATCATGGTTTCTGAGAGGAGGGACTCATCCAGAATGGCCAAAATTTGGCTAATCTCAGGCAACTTTCCTCTTACTCAATTTTTATAAAAATTTTGGTGCTGACAGCAGAGACAAGTTCCAGGGATTTGTTGCTAAAAGAAGAATGACCTTCAGTATTTTGAAGTATCTTGTAGTTCATTCCCCAGCAGCCATGGAAAAGGGAGGGATTCCCCTACTTGGAAACTGCTTTGTCATGATCATAGGAGCTGATTATTAAGAAACAGGTGTTGCCATGTAACCCTCAAAGAGACTTTTGTTTGTTGGAGAGTTTCCCAGCTCTGGCAGCCACAGAAAGGGACTGACGTGTGTGTGCCAGGAAGGGGCCTGTGAAAGTCCCTTTGCTCCAGAGCCGGCATGGCAGTGGCCAGACTGGGGCTCACCGCAAAGACCCTGCCCTTTGCATGGCCTGGTGCTGTCAGCCTGGGCCAGTCCCTGTAGGCAAGGCTTGTGTCCATGTGTGTGGGCGCAGTCCTTTGACGCTAGAGAGGAGAGAGCAGAGGTGGTTTTTCTTCAAGAATTTGCTTACAAAGTATACATGGCTTCCTTTAAGTTGTTGTCACACACTCCCACACAGCCCCTACCCACACTCCACCCCAGGAACAAACTGCATCGGGTCTCTTCCTTGGCCTCTTAAATCTGCTAGCAGATTGATGGGTGGCCTTCTCACCTCTGCTGCTGACCATTGCATTTTGTTTATCAAAGCAAGTGAAAATGTGGCCAATGGCAAAATCCAGGCAGTTTTCCAGGGTTTTTGCTATTGTTCCAGAAAGCTTTTTAGAAAAGACACTCTGTAGCCAGAAGGGAATTTTTGAGGGCCTGTTTCTGAGCCCCACATCTCACAGAAGAGACCTCCAAGAGGGGATGAGCTTTGCTCCCAGTCAGAGCACTGGCAGGGACCCACCTCCATGTAGCCCATCCATACGTGAGAAGATGTCCCCATGGCCTTGTGCACCCTCCTGACTGACACCCAGCCTTGAGGGGGAGCTGACTTTCTTCAAAGCTGTCTGTTCCATTTTGAGATGATTCTAGTAACTAAGAAGTTTGTCCTTCTCTCTGACTCTTCTCCCACTGGGCTACACCCTTCAGACACCTCAGAGATGGTATGGCAGCTCCCCTTGGTCCTCTTCCTCATCCCAATTCCCATCACCATATGACCCTCCTCTGCCCGTGTTCCCATTTGTCAGTGGTGTCACTAAAATAGGGAGCCACAGACATGCCCTGTTCTCTGGCTGTGCTCAGAGCAGGGCAGGGGTCATCATTGACTTCTTAAACTCAAGTTTTATGCCGCAGTTATGCCCCCAAAGCGTACACAAGTTCTTTGGGCTCCAGCCCAAGTGTACAAAGTTGGTGATGCAGCTTAGTGAGAAAATCAAGGGGTTTGATAACTCTGGGTCAGAATGTCTCCTCTTTGCTCTGCCCCAGAGCATCATCGCATCACTCCTGTTTATCCTTCCACTAACCCACCCCCGGGGTCTCTGAGCCTTGTCTCTGCGGTGGATTTTTTCAGCGTCTTGTTAAATACTTGTCCCTTTCCTTTGTTGCAGTAAAAACACAGATCCTAACATTACAATTAAAGTAACAAGTCAGAGACAGAATTGTACCCCAGAGACATGTGGCCACGGGGGGAGTGTGCAGCATTGTCTCCCCTCCCCCTTAACAGAGCAAGTCGAAGGCTTTTTGTCATTTTGAAAACCATCTCGAACTGACAGGACAAAGCTAAAGCCTCTAAAGCAAGGCTTCCAAAAGGTCACACCAACTTGTTTCATCTGTGGTTCCTGGGACAACTTCTTCCCTGTGTGTAGCCATATAGGGACAGCAGGGCCAAGGGAACCTCAAACCCAGGCCTGCCCCGCATGTACTAACACAGAGCCTCCTTCTCCAATGCAGGCCCTCAATGCCAGGGCCTTCTCTTACCATCTCCTAGTCACGGCTTGTGTCCTGCCCAGCCCCCCTTCTAGATGGAGAGGTGATGATCGAGACTGCGGAGGCCCCAAGTGGCATGGTGGCCAACCTTCAGCGACCTGCTCCATAAAACGACGCGCAGACTGGGCGCACCGTGAGGCTTCCACTGCATCGTTCACATTGTCTCTGTCACTTTCTTAAATCTAGGCAATCAACAAAACAAGAAATCACACCCTGCTTTGTGGCATTCATCACTTTCTGTGATGAATTCATCATTGCTCACGCTGACCTTTCAAGATTGACCCTTAACAAGCTGGTTGAAGCCGGCTCCATGGTGCCCCTGCTCACAGGTCATTGGTAGCTGTGAGGTCATATCTTCCGCCTTGCATTAAGATCTCTTAGTGCACTCACAGCTAGGCGGCTGCAGACCAGATTTCTGAACTCGCAGTCAGGGATTCTTCCTCTTACGGGACACTGCCCGTCATCACAACTGGGTTGATCTCTCCAGTATTTTCTTATGTTAAAGCCAGCAGTCCTTGTCCTCTGTAGAACTTCCTGTTCCTTGTCTTCATTTGCACATATTTAGAAAGCCAAGAGTCTCCCGACAATTAGAAAATCAGTCCAGGAGACTTGTTTTGTAACATCAACTCTTTTTTTTTAAATTAATTGATTTGTTTATTTACTTTTAGTTTACAAGATTCAGTTCCACAATCCCTTGAGTTTCACATTTTCTCCCCTCCTTGGCGGCATGCAATCAAGAATAGGATCTGCAAATATTTTCACATTGGACATTAGTCAGGTTGTATGGAAGCGAATGTGAACAATGGAGTGAACAATGGGAAAGAGGGAACAAAACCAAACATGAAAAAGAAGCATAGCATGTGTTGCTTCAGTCTCCATTTAAACTCTGGTCTTTCTAGATCTTTCTCTGAATGTAGATATCTCCTTCCATCCTGAGACTTGTAGAGTTGTCTTATAACTGTGCGTTGCTGAGAAGAGTCTAGTGTGTCA
>JAQQSW010007630.1:0-13656 GCA_028646575.1 Pseudocheirus occidentalis
GATTGTATATAATATTGTGAACTGTTGAAACTGTGAACATTGTACTGAACAAAGATTTGTAATGGAATAAACAGAGTGTTCACTAATACTATGTAATCCGAATCTTAAAAGCTCTTCACAGTAGCATTCCCTCAGGAATCTACTACTGATTGGCTTTACAGCTCTTTAAAAAAACCATTTCTAAGATTTATTTATCAGTACAATAGTTTTGTTAATTTCAGTTTTATTCTTCTCTCATTTGATTTTCAGGCTTTCCAATTTGGCCCTCAATTGAATTTGTTTAATTCCATTTTTTTCTTGATTTTTTTAGTTGCATGTCCAGTTCATCAGTCTGTTCTTTATTTTATTTATTCACTTGTTTAGAGAAATAAAATTTCCCCTACGAACTTCTTTAGCTGTGACCCATAAGTTTTTGTACATTTTCTCATTATTGTTACTTCCTTGTTTACAATTATTGATTGTTTCTATGATTTCTTATTTGCCACATTCTTTCTTTAGAATTAGATTTTTAATTTTTGTTTAAATTGTAGTCTTTCTTTCAATGATCCTCTATCACATGTAATTTTCATGGTATCACAATTTGAAAAGGATGTTTATAATATTTCTGCCTTCCTGCTTTAGATTTTGGATTTTTATGCCATTGTGCATCATCTTTTTTGGGGGAGGTGCCAAGTATTGCTGAGAAAATGTATATTCCTTTCTATTCCACTTCATTTCCCCCCAGCCGTCCAATGTCTGGGCTTTTTTCAGATTTTTTTCACTTCCTTTCCTTCTTTCTTTTTATGTATACATTCATTTCACTCTGAGAGGTGATGGTTGAGGTCCCCCAGTAGTAGAGATGCTATCTATTTCTTCCTGTAACTCAGGGAACTTCTTCTCTAACAATCTGGATGCTATAGCACTTGGTGACGATATGTTTAGTATTGATATTACTTCTTTGTCTATGATATATTTGAATAGTGAGTTTCCTTCTTCATCAATATTAATAAATCTGTTTTTGCTTTTGCTTTGACTGAGATCAGAATTGCTACCCTGCTTTTTTTTTTCTTTTTTACTTTACATAAAGCACACTATATTTTGCGGCAGTCTATCACCTTTATTCTGTGTGTATCTCTGTGCTTCCAGTGAGTTTTTTTACACACATTGTAGGATTCTGGTTTTTTAATCTGCTTTGTAGTCTGCTTCCATTTGATGAGAAATTTCATCCCATTTGCATTCACAGTTATGATTTCTTTTTTTAATTAATTATTTTATTTATTTTCTTGTTTACATCATTCATTTCCACCAGATTTTGAGTTACAAATTTTATCCCCATCTTTCTTCTACCCCCAATCCCATAACAGAGATCCCAATCTAAATCCCCTCCCCCAATCTGCTCTCTTTTATGTCCTCCTTCAATGCCCTTCTAATTTTCTGGTAGGGCAGGGAGGGTGTCTCTGCCCCAGAACTTGTATATCTTAATTCCCACAGTTATGATTTCTAACTGTGTCTTTCTCCCCATCCTTTTCCATCTCAACCCTTTATGCTTTTCTCTCTCCTTTCTTCCTTTCTTTCCTCACAAGTATTTTGCTTCTGATGACCACCTCCCTCAATCTGCCCTCCCTTCTATTATGCTTCTAACTTTTCTGTCCCCCTTTCCCTGCTCAGTCTCTTATGGCGTGTATGTTATTCCCACTTGGAGCCAAATCCAGTGAGAGTAAGGTTCAAATCAGACTCACCTCCCACTTGTCTTTCCCTCTTTTGTAATAGATCTTTTTCCCCTCATCATGGTATGCCTTTTACCCTTTTCTGTCTCCTCCTTTACTCTGCTCATAATGCAATGCTTTATTTCACCTCTTAATTATTTTTTTATGCTTACAACAAAGTCAAATTATACCCACACCCTCAATCTATGAATGCTCTTTCTAAAGGTTGTAATTCTGAAGAATTGTAAGTATTGAAAATCTGACAGCAACATAGTGACTGACCTTGGAGAGGCCTGGACAGCAGTAGGTGTCTCTCTGGAGGCCCTAATGGCAACAAGGCAACCAGGCACTGGGAGCCCCTGATGGCAATGCAGCAGCTGTGCTCAGAGAGGCCAGGAGGAGTTCTGTGGATCCACTAACCACAAGGGTTATTCCAAGACCTGTCATCATAGGGTGAGGATCAGACAGAACTGGCTTAGAGACAAAGGCAGCACCAATGGCCAGGGCAGCAGCGACTCCTGGGACTACCCATCTACAGGCTGGAAATTAAAAAAAGAGCTTCCAGGAACAAGAATGGGAAGGTGAACCCTGGCTGCTCCAACACAACACCTTCTGACACTAAAAACATAGGAACTGTTGCCCCAGAGGAAAATTTTAAGCAGTAAAGGCTTAGGAACTCCAGAGGAAGGATGTGGCTAAGGAAGATAAGCATACTACACTAAGTATGAAAATCAATCACATTCTACAGGCAGTAAGAGGTGGGAAGGGTGAAGAAAGCCTGAGTTAAAAGGGAGGGAGGAAGTTCTAAGGGAGAAGGGTAGAAAAATGGAGGGGGCTGATAAGAAGGCAATACTAAGGAAAGTGGTGGTCTAAAGTAAAAGTCTTAAGAAGGGGAAGGGAGAAGGGAAAAATAAATGCATAAACAGGGGAGGGAATATGGTAGAGGGAAAGACACAGATAGTAATCATAACTGTCAATGTGAGTGAGAAGAACTCTCCCATACAACAGAGGTAGATAGCAGAACGGATTCAAAACCACAATCCTACAATAGCTGTTTACAAGAAACCCATCTGAAACAGGCAGATACACACAGGGTAAAGATAAAAGACTGGTGTAAAATATACCATGCTTCAGCTAAAGTAAAAAAAAAAAGAGGAGGGGTAGCAATTCTTATCTCAGACAAAGTAAAAGCAAAAATAGATCTAATTAAAAGAGATAAGGGAGGAAACTATATCCTGCTAAAAGGCATCATCAAAAATGAGGCAATATCATTACTAAACATTTATGCACCAAGTAGTACTGCACACGTTCCTAAAGGAGAAATTAAGGATGCTAGAGGAAGAAATAGATAGTAAAACTATACTAGTGGGGGACTTGAATCTCCTCCTATCTGAGACTGATAAACCAAACCCCAAATTAAACAGGAAAGAAGTTAAGGAGGTAAACAGAATCTTAGAGAAGATAGAAATGGTAGACTTCTGGAGAAAACTGAAAGGAGATAAAAAGAAACTTTCTTCTCAGTGGTACATGGCACATATACAAATATAGTCCATGTACTAGGGCATAAAAACTCCGCAATTCAGGGCAGAAAGGCAGAAATACTAAATGCATCCTTCTCAGATACTGATGCAATAAAAATCGTATGTAATAAAGGGCTGTGGAAGGATAGATGAAAAACTAATTGGAAACTAAATAACTTAATAATAAAGAATGAGTGAGTCAAACAAGAAATTATAGAAACAAAAAAATTCATTCAAGAGAATGACAATAATGAGACAATATACAAAAATTTGTGGGCTGCAGCAAAGGCAGTTCTTAGGGGAAGTTTTGTATCCCTGAATACATATATGAATAAGTTAGAGAAAATGGAGATCAATGAATTGGGCATGCAATTGAAAAAGCTAGAAAAAGAACAAATTAAAAATCCCCAATTAAGTGGTAAATTATAAATAATGAAAGGCAAAGGAGAGATAAATAAAACTGAATTCAAGAAAACTATAAATTAATAAATAAAGCTAAGAGCAGGTATTATGAAAAAGACAATAAAATAGATTGACCTTTAGCCAATATGATAAAAATAAAGAAAGAAGAAAACCGAATTAAAAATATCAAAAGTGAAATGGGTGAATCTACCTCCAATAAACAGGAAATTAAAATAACAAACAGGAATTATTTTTTGCAATTGTGTGTACATAAATTTGACAATCTTAGTGGATTGGGTGAATATTACAAGTTACAATATTACAATACTACAAAATACAAGTTGCCTAGATGAATTGAAGAGGAAGTAAACTACTTAAATAACCCCATCTCAGAAAAAAAAATTGAACATGCCATCAATGAACTCCCCAGGAAAAAATCTCCAGGGCCAGATGGCTTCTCTAGTGAAATCTACCAGACATTTAAAGGACAATGGACTCAAATACTTTACAAGCTATTTGGGAAAATTGCAGAAGAAAGAGTCCTACCAAATTATTTTTATGACTCAAATATGGTACTGATACATAAATCAGGAAGAGACAAAACAGAGAAAGAAAATTACAAACCAATTTTCCTTATGAATATAGATGTAAAAATGCTAAATAAAATATTAGCAAAAAGATTACAGCAAATCATCATCAGAATATATACTTTGATCAAGTAGGATTTGTTCAAGGAATGCAAGGGTGGTTCAATATAAAGAAAACTATCAGTATAATTGATCACATCAACCAGAAAAAAAGGTAAAATTTAGAGGTGGGAGAGGAATATAATGTGAGGAGACTGGGAAAGACAGAATGGGGCTAATACTTCTTATACAGAAGAAGTAAGGGATACCTATTACAATGTAGTGGAAGAACAGCAAGGGATGAGGGAACAGGTAAAGCTTATTCTCATTGAATTTGGCTGGGGAGGGAATGACATACACTCTAAATTGTGTGTCTTGCCCTAGAGGAGAATGGAGGGGAAGGAATGAGAGAGGGGATAATGAAGGGGAGGGGATACTGGGATGATTGTTAGAAGTACACACTTTTGTAAAGTGACAGGGACAAAGTTAAGAATAGAACAAGGGGGGGCTAGATAAGAGGGAGGAAAATATAGTCAGTCTTTCACAGTATGTCCATTCTGGAGAAGTTTTGTGTAACTACATATATATGGCCTGTATTGAATTGCTTGTCTTCCCAGTGGGGGTGGGTGATGACGGAAGAAGGGAAAGAATCTAGAATTTAAAGTTCTAAAACCAAACGTTTGAAAAATATGTATACTTTTACTACTACTACTACTACTACTACTATTACTACTAGGATTATTATTATTATTATCATTTAAATGCAACTTGGAAATAAGACACAAAATCATTAGGGTAAGGAGATCCATTTTGCCCTGCCAGAAAGTCAAAGGCATGATGCGGGAGGATATAGGAGAGAGCAGATTGGGGGAGGGTGTATACAGGGAACTGGGATCGCTGTTTTTGGGTCGTGGGTAAGAGAAAGATGGGGGAAAATTTGTAACTCAAAATCTTGTGGAAATGAATTATGTAGACTAAAAATAAAAAAAGTTAATTTTTTAAAAAAGGATACTTCTTTGTCTGTTTTAATTATATCTAGTTTTTTTTAATCTTTTTAAATTTTGGCAAATTAACATAGCACATACAACAGAATTGGATCTTTAGGTGGGTGGATCAAATAGTTGTCTGGAATCCAGTAAAATGGCAGTCACTGATGGTCAGTGTAATCACTGAAGCGAGATCCATAAATACAACTTAGTCCAACTTGATGAAGCTGATGTCTTTCCCATACTGCCGGAAGCACTGGCGGCACATGTTCAGGCCATACTTGCGTATCAGGCCATGCCGGTTGGAACAGACGTGGCACGACCGAGATCCCTGGCCGAATTTGCGAGGGTGGCTCTAGTAGAGCTGCTGGTGACCCATGGCGCCACTAGCAAAGACCCTAATTAGATCTCGTTTCAATTTTGCTTTGTCTGACACCAGGATTGGTACCACTAATTTTTATATGAAGCATAATATAATCTGCTCTAGCCTTTTACCATTACTCTTTGGGTGTCTCTCTGCTTCACACAAGTTTTTTTTTGTTTTGTTTTGTTCTGTTTTGTTTTGTTTTGTTTTTTGTATTGTATTGTAGGTTTGCGTTTTTATCCATTTTACTATTTGCTTCCGTTTTCTAGAAACATTTATCCCATTTCCATTCATTGTAATGATTACTGGCAGTCTATTTCCTTCCATTCCACTTTTCCCTTCTTTGTTCTCTCTCTCCTTTAAACTTGTCCATTCTCAATAACATTTTCTTACGCCCACCTCTCACAATTTGCCCTCATTTCATTCAGAAATCCTCTTGTTCCCCCTTCCTTTTCTAATTTGATATAGGATAAGAGAGATTTCTGTACTGAACTGAGTATATAGGTTATTCTCTGACTCAGCTATATCCTATGACAGTAAGGTCAAAAGTATTCTCAAACACTCCCTTTTTTCTCTCAACTATGATTGGTCTTTCACAACTCTTCATGTGATATAATTTAGCCCATTCTAACACTTCCTATTGTCTTCTCCCAGTACCATTCTTTTTCACGCCCTAATTTTTTTTTACTACCATCACATTGAAGTCAACTCTTACCCACAGCCTCTTTCTATGTATACTCCTTAACCTGCCATAATAGAGATACAGTTTTTAAGGGTTACAAGTATTGTCTTCTCTTGTAGGTATGTGAAGAGTTTAACCTTATGGAACAGCATGTTTTTTTCTTCCCTGTTGACATTTTTGTGCTTCTTTTCAGGATTATTTTGAAAATATAATTTTTTGTTTAGGTCTGGTCTAGACCTGACTGGTCTAGACTTGCTCTGTGAGAGCACCGTTAAATGGCCTAGCACCCCAGATGGCGAACTTGAACTTTCAATAAACTTTACTTTTTCCTTGGCTGAGAAGACTTGAGTGGAATTCTTTCCACAGGACCCGGTATGTTGGTATTTTGGGGTCTCAGGCAGCCCTAACCCTCTTTAGGCTCCTCTTTCATTTTTTCATTTTATTCATTAGGAATATCTAAATGCTACCTATTTCATTGATTGACTATTTTTTCCTCTGAAACATTATGTCCAATTTTATTGTGTAATTGATTCTATAGTCTATCTTGGTATGTACATAGTAAAAGATGTTGGCCTGTACTTAGTTTCTAACACAATATTTTCCAGTTTTCACATTAGTTTTTGTCACATAGTGAGGTCTTATCCCAGAAAGTGGAGTTTTGGTGTTTATCAAGAAGCACAATATTTATAGCCACTGACTACTGTTTCTTGAGTACCTGACCTTTTCCATATATCTGCCCTCTATTTCTTAGCCATTACCAAGCAGATTTGATGATTGTTGCTTTACAATATAGTCTTATTATCTGATACAGTGTGGCCACCCTTTCTTGCATTTCTTTTAAACAATTCCTTTTCTATTCTGGACCTTTTGTTCTTCTCCATGAATGTTGTCATTATTTTTCTACCTCCATAAAATACAATTATGGTATTGTAATTGGTATGGCACTAAATAAGTAAAACAATTTCAGTAGAGTGATAATTTTAATTATATAACCTTGGCCTACTCATGAGCAACAGACTCCTCCCCCTGCTACTCCCTCTACCTGATTCTTTAGATCTGACTCTATTCTGTGATAATTATTTGGCATTTGTGTTCATATTGTTCCTTGGTTTGACCTGGAAGGTAGACTCCCAAATATTTTTGATTGTCCTACTCTCAACTGACCTGAGGCTTGGTGAGGTAGGGCTTATGGAAAATGCTTGTATTCCTTGGACTGTGCTGAAGCACATTGATTTCCAGCTGCTGGAAGATGACTCCCCCTTGCCTCCAGTGCAGTGCTGAAGCTTGGGGTTGAGAGGCAGGATAAATTTAGCTGTTAGAAGAATTCCTGCTTGCCCTAGGCTGAGCTTGCACTCATGGTTGTTCTCTGACTTGTAGTGTGCCAATTCACCCACGATACTAAGGCATGTTGGGGATCCTGTTGTTGGCATTTGTCTGCTACACCTGCCTGGGGCTCAGGATCTCCTGCTTGTTTGCAGATGTGGGTCTTGCTGTTGGCTTCTTGGGATACCTCCTGTCCTATATTGGGCTCCCCTTTTGGTCTGAGTGAGATCGACCTTTCTTGGTGATCCTTCAAGTTTCCCAGGCTAAAAGACTACTTCTCCTTCAGTTTCTGCTATCTCCACTGTTCTGGGCTTTTTCCTTGAGTGCTATTTTCAGGGGTTTCTTTTTGAGGTCAACAAGGGACAGTGAGAGTCACACAGTTTACTCTGCAATTTTGGCTACTGGAAGTAAAACATACATGGTCCATTCAATTTTTCTAGAAATTGTTTTCTTCAGGGGATTTTTCTGCTTCCTTTTCCAAGTTATCAATTCTTTAAAAATTATTTTTTTGCATAACTCACATTTCCTTTCCCAATTTTTCTTCTACCCCTTATATTTGATTTTTACTGTATTCCTTGAGATCTTCTTCTTTGAGACTTTGCATGTAGGTATTTTGATTTTGTTGTTTTCTTCTGAGTTTGTGTTTTGGTCTTCCCTGTCTCCCGAGTGGTGTTCTATGGTCAAGGCTGTTTTTCATTTTTCACTCATTTTTTAGCCTCTCATAAATTTTCAAGGTGAAATCTTCTGATTACCATGGGCACCATGCTAAACTTCCTGCACTGTAGAGCCATTGTCTTACAGACTGACTTTCTTTGTAAGGGCTTCTAGGGCTGGTGGTTTACTCACATTAACAGGACTGCACAGCCTAGTTATGCCTATTACACTCTGGGTTCTGGGCCTGGCAGTTGGCCTGCTGCATTGGTTTGGATGCCTCACAGGAGTTCTTCAACACCCTTGGTCTGCTGAGCCATCACCTTGGATTTTGGTTGTTGATCTGTTCTATGGCCTATAACCCGCTTCTTACTTGCCCAGATACTGCCTTAACCAGGCCATGTTCACCATTTACCCAAATGATATAGACCTTCCATAAAGTGATTCTAAATTATCTTGGCCTGAATTATGGTTTCATTATCTTTTTTTTAGGTTGTATCTTTCCAAATTTCCTTTAGAGGCATAATTTAGTGCTATTTCTAATGGAAACTGATGAGCCTTAAGGCAGTTTCCTGGGATTGCCTCAGAATTGTAGCTACCCCTCTGAATTACAAAAATTTTAAAGAATAAGTATAGCAGATATAAAAGATATTAGAAGATATCCTCACCTCAATATCTGTAGAGGGGGAAGGTCCATGAAAGAGGAACTTTCAGTATGTTTTATCCTTTTTATACTGGTTGATTTTTTCCCTATTCTTTCGCTTCTGCTTAAAATAACATTATTTATTTTATGAAAGTGAGATCAGGGAAGAAATTTGGACACTGAGTAAAACAATTTTGGAGATATTAAAAGCTAGAGTTCACTAATGGGTATTTTATATTGTACATAGTAGACAGATTGAAGTTAGCAAGAGAACTATCAGGACAACAACTTTGAAAGTTTCACTTTTGATATATTTTATATCATGTAAAAGGCATCTTTCCATATAAACAAATATTTAAATGTTTAAAGTAAGTTTGACCTATTTGATACTAATGTTTTCACAACCTAATCTCTTTTATCTTCTCCATCTTGTATAAGGCAATATTTTTTTCTTCTGGTTGAGTCATCTTTTAATTGCAATAGACAAAAAATCACTATTTTCAGAAAACATGATAGGTTATGTAGGAAATCTTGAGAATCAGTAGAGGAAGCAACAATTTTTGTTCTTTTGGTAAAGAACATAAGTACACAAAAGCAATCATTCTCATATAGTAATGAAAAAGTAGGACCTTGAAGAAAATGAAACTCCATTCATTCCATATGTAAAACACATATGATATTGTGACGTTAAGCTAACAACACACAATTGAATCTTACATAGCTTCTACCAGAAATATTCTTTACTGACCAAAGTGAAGAAAACTAATTAAACACATTTGTTATTCCATGGCAGACTATATCAAATATGTTTATAATAACTATGATTTAAATTGATTTCTACGTTTAGTGACATAAAAAATAAACTACTAAGGTTTTACTTGTTAGAAATAATCAAAATAAGAAACATTTAGTATAGAGCAACAAAATATATTGAAGAAAGGAAATAGAAAGTAGGATATAGGTGAATCTAAGATAAGATTTCAATCTATATTATGAGGTAATCATCATCAGAATTCCTTGCCATTGGTTAAAAATTGATAAATAGCCTAGATACATCAGATCAAAATCAAATGCATAGAGCAGTCCATCATACAATATACTTAATAACATAAACAATAGAAGAAAGAGTATTTATTCATTGACCATTGCTTAAACTGTTACCCAGTTAGGCAGATATTAATTTTAACTCTACACAGAACACCACATAAGACAATAAAGACTAAAAAGATCTATTACCTAAATGCCAAAAGTTATGAAACAAGGAATGAAATAACGAAAGCAAAAGGCAGGCAGGAAGGAAGGCAGGTAGGCGTGGAGCCTGGTAGGAAAGAAAGAAGGAAGGAACAAAGAAAGGAAGAAAGGAAGAAAAGAAAGAGGGAAAAAAAACCAACAGAAAAACATCCTTTCTGATTTTGACAAAGGTTAAATTTTTAGTATTAAAAAAACAGAAAACAATTTACATGAAGGAAGTCACTGCAACAAGAATAAGGAGATAAACAGTGATAGAGGAAAATATTTACAATTATCCTTGATATCCAAGTCACATAGGAGATTGAGACTAATAATTTTCTTTTTTTTAAATGAATTCATACCTTCTTTGCAAGCAAAAATGTAATATCCAAATAAATCTCACCCTTCACTTTCCCATATGACAATTCCTTTTAATCAAAATGAAAAGAGAGTAAAATTATTATTTCCATAAAAATAACCAAGTAGGCATTTACAATCATTTTAAAGGTTGTTTCAAATCCTTTATCATAAGTTAAAGAAAATATCTCTGAAGTTTATCCACATAGCCCTCTAATCAGCAGAGTTATATAAAGATGGATACAATTTATTTTTGAGGACTAATAGGCAGTGAGATGGCATAGTGGATAGAGAGCTGTGCTGTGGAATTAGAAAAAACTTATTTTCCTGAGTTCAAATCTGACTCAGACATATGGATCTGGGCAAGTCATATTGGTTAAATCACATAACCTTGTTTACTTTAATTTCTCATTTATAAAATGGAATTGAGAAGGAAATGGCAAATGATTCCATGATCTTCATCAAGAGAACCCAAAATGGGATTATGAAGAGTAAGACATGACTGAAAACACTGAAAAACAATAGCAAATGGAAGAGAGTCACATTTATCTAGTATTATTAAAACTATTAATTTATTCACATATTTTTCAAAATAATTTTGAATGAAGAAGGCTAGGTAACAACTTGTTTATATCCTTTCCCTCAATCTCACTATTTTGCATATAGATCAAGGAGGCCAAAGTCAGAAAGAACAATCCGTTCTGTAATAAGTTACTTAAAGCTGATTTTTGCTTAGAAAACAAAAGTTCAAATGACATAAATGTCCAATGATTGGTGGATGGCTGAAAAAATGATTATCTAAATGTGATGAACTATTTACTGAATTATCCAAACTGAAGAATATGATTAATCAAGAGAAAGAGTAACACTTTGTGCACTCATGTAGAGTGAAATAAACTAAATAGGAGAACAATATGCACAATGACTCTAGTAATGTAAATAAAGATCCCATTTTTGACTAATAAATGATGGATCACTTCTCCCTCAATAGAGAAACCAATATATAGAAGTTCGAACTGGCTCTCCTATTCCTGCTCCCCCCCAAGTCTATGAACTAGTTCATCTGAGCCTATGAATATGGGAAGGGAAAGAGTTAAATGAATTGTGAATGGGTTATCAAATGGAAATAACTGAGCAAAATCCCCTTCACCTGGAGTAGTATTTCATTATTAGAGGAATTTGTTGAGCAGAGAGAGTATTTGGAAGAAGGATGGCAAGACAATAGTTTTGGGGAAGAATCTTTTCTGAACAACAAACCTTTATGCAGAATTATTTTGGTTATGTTTTGGGATATAACATTTAAAACATTGTTGAAGAAAGAATGATCTAGAGAGGCATGGTGGCTTGCTTCCATAAAGGCCTACTGCAAGTGACCGAAGAGTACAGCTGCTGATGTCTATGAACCTTTTAATAGAAGAGATGGGGCAGGATCTTCCCTGTACAGTTACTTTATCTAGTCATTTCATTTTAGTTATTTTATCCTTCCACTGTATACTGACCTTGCTTGGTTATTCCTCACATGGTAAGAAAGTTGGTGATGACATTTAATTGATTTTTGCAATACACGATATACAAATATCTTCAAGGAGGTTAGATTTCTCTATGGGAGGGAAATGACATGAAGGAAGACTGGTAATCAGTGGTAATCAACGGTAATCACAATAGTATACGTGGTGTTTCCAGGCAAGGTGACTTCATAGACTTTGGCTAACTTTTATTTGGTGATGACTTTTTGGGCAGGAGTTTTTTCAGCCTTCAAACTCAATCCACCAAATCTTAGGGATAGGAGGAATCTGGACATAAACAATGCTTTCAGATAAGGGACTTAGTGTGGTATTTCAAAGGGGATATTATTCTCTAAGGTCTTTATGAGAACAGTTTCCCTTGGTCAATGCAGCACAGGTAACATTGACAGCATGGCTGCCACCAAGTGGCTCCTTCTCCTTTTCTCAGTGGTCCTGTGGGTCCAGAGTAAGGAAAAACCAAACAAGACTTGTGGAGTAATGTGAAAATGCAGAAAAGTCCATCATTTGTTGCCATTTTGAATTTCCAACATACAATACAAGACTATACAGAATACTAGTCAGTCTGCTGAATAGAAAATATTCTAACATCCAGGTGGACTGCACTTTGACTTTTCTGTTGAAATCGTCTCTATATGCATCACATAATATGACCTTCCAAGGACATTCATTTCGTAAATTTGTAAGGGTTTTACATGGACCTCTCCTCACTTTTCAAGTATGTGTCACTCAGAGGAGCACTTTTGGATGTGTTCCATGTCATGGGATGAGTCAATTAATGAGAAATAATGCCTTATTTTTGAGAAAAAAGCAAAGAACATTTTCCCCTATCCCCAAATAATTCTAGTAACCTTACTTTGTTCATGCTCACCTTCTTAAAGAGCTGGAATATAAGAGGTCACTAATAATTCCTTTCATAACGTTAACAAATCTTTAGAATTCTGGCTACCAATATGTAAATCCACTGTTTACTTCTCTTTTGTCTATTCTCTCCTTTCCACCTTTCCTTCTTTTCTACCTTAGCCCACAAGACCCCAGTTGCTCTAAAACTCCATTTAATCACTCCAAGTTCTAGTAATTTGTTGAACAGAACCTTCTTTAAGCCATATGTAAAGAGACTCCACCAAGATGTTATACTTTGCAGCAGTTAGTCATTGGACTTGGGACATTTTAGGCACTTAATAAATGTTGACTAATGACTTCAGTTCATAACTAAGGCAAAAAAAAGATGTAAAGTATCTACTTTCACAGTTTCCTGAAGCTTGAATTTATTTTCCATCATTTAAATGAAGTAAAAGAATGGTAATTTATAAGAAACATGTAGAAGGAATGAATGCATAGAGAACATGTGGGTGTCCCCACATAAGGGGATGCACATGTAAGAAACATAAGTAACCAAGACACCTTTAGAGGGATAACTCATGGTTTTGATATAGCAAGCTGCCAATACCTTCTGCTACTCTCATTATATGAGTCTATGTTAACCTTTTCCCCTGCCAATCACATATAGTATTATCCATCACATAATCCCATCCAGGCTTATATTCTACCTGGACCATTACTCGGCATTTTAGATACATATTGGACATCCAGCAGGCAAGTCATGGTCACCCTTATTCAACACTGCTTATAAGCTAGCATCCTTTGGATGATGAACCTATGAC
>JAQQSW010007631.1:0-13656 GCA_028646575.1 Pseudocheirus occidentalis
GTTTTCCTTAGAATAATAGGTAGCATCTATTTAAAGCCATCAGCAAGTATTATATGTAATGGGGATAAACTAGAAGCATTTCCAATAAGATCAGGGGTGAAACAAGGATGTCCATTATCACCCCTCTTATTCAATCTGGTACTATAAATGTTAACAGTAGCAATTAGAGAAGAAAAAGAAATCAAAAGAATAAAATTAGGCAAGGAAGAGACTAAGCTATCACTCTTTGCAGATGATGTGATGATATACTTGGAGAGCCCCAGAGAATCAAGTAAAAAGTTTCTTGAGACAATAAATAAATTTAGCAAAGTTGCAGGATATAAAATAAAAAGCTTTTCTACTGAACTAATTACAAGTGCTTTATTAAATGAAAATTTTAAAACTTGAACATTGTACTTCATGAAAACACATTGCAAAATTGCCTGGAAATGTCTGAAACAGATGGAAAAATATACCTCAAGAAAATCTACAGAACATCATCAGAAAGAAACCCCAAAGTTAATTCACTGATGTACTCTATAGCCTCAGAGAGGAAGTTTGACTCAGTGCTGGGTGGGAGTGGGGAATGGGACTTTCTAGCAAATGTGGAAAAGTGGTAAGAAGAAAAGAGAGATAGAAATGAAACAGGAAAGGATCAGAAGAGAAAAAAGAAGGGAAAAAGTAGGGACAGGCCTGCTAAAGTCCAAAAATCTTCACAAGAAATTTTGAATTGATATACAAAGAACCCCCTGTCCCAAATGAAAAAGAAAACACCCTATAACAAATATATTATGTCCAGTATACAAAAGAAGCATGGAATAGAAAACACATACACATATACACACATACGTGTATATAATAAAAATTAAAAATGTGCAAATAGAAATAAAAATCATATATATCACATTATCATAATTAACACTGCAGAGAATATTCACTGAAGGCTTAGAAGTTGAAACATGCATACAATATAATATAGTTTAAAGTTCTTACAAAATGCTACTGAATTTTGCTTTTTGCTAAAATGTTAAATTTTTAAATCACTTATAAATGTAATTTATTTATTCAAAAGAAGAAAATAGAACTTCTTTTAAAAATAAATTTCAATTTTTTGTAAAATACATGTGTAGTCCATTTAAATTTTGCAGTGAAAGAATAAAGTTTTAAAAAGAAAATAAAATCATACCCCAAATCTCTTAATTGTTCATTTTTCATAGAAGGCTACATATTAAAAACAATTCAGAAAACTTGTTACTGTGAGTAATAAAATGTCAAAGCATAGAAGCAAATGTTAATAAAATACTGAGAAATGTTCAGTTCTCAGAATAAGTTCACTAGTTTTTTTGAATTGTCTATGCATTGAATATGGAATATGTCTATATAGAGAGAGTTGACAATTACTTTAAAATATAATTGTATCATGCAACCAGGAATTAAAATATACAGGCACTGGAGTAAGGAGATCCGTCTTGCCATACAGGAAAGTCAGTGGGGTAATGGGGGAGGATATAGGAGAGAGCAGATTGGGGGAGAGAGTATACAGTGGGATTGCTGTTTTGGGATGGTGGGAAGGGGAAAGATGGGGAGAAAATTTGTAACTCAGAATCTTGTGGAAATGAATGATGTAAACTAAAAATAAACAAAAGTTAATTTAAAAAATTAAAACAAATGAACAAAATATATGATTGTATCTGTTTGTAATATATAACTAGTAGTTTTGGTTGACTAGAGCAGATACTGGTTGACCGCTAACAGAATCATGCTCATCATTATTGTTTTCTTTGAAATTCAACATTTTTTATGATGGATGTCCAGAATAGTGGATAATGGTACTACTTGGAAAAAAACAAAAGCATATATAACATAGTTGGACCCCAGGGTCCCTTCTAGGAAACTGGGTTCCAGTAAATTTTTTCAATTCCCTCTTTCTCACTCCTAGTTTATTCTCTGGCTCTGTGATTCACCTCTCTCATATATAATTGTAATACCCAGTGAACTGTGAAATCTGTAATTGGGAGGTATGGGGTTGAAGAAATGTGGGTCCCAGTAAGTCTTTAAAACTTAGGAGTCTAGGGCAAGCTTTTCTATGTTGTAAAGACTATGAGGCAGTTTAATTATTTCTCATGTCATTCAAGTGAATTTCCATATCACTAAGGCTGCCAAAAATGAAAAATTCTGGGTAGATGATGAGGGACTAAACCAGGGTGTTGATGGTATGAGTTTAGAGAAAGAGGTAGATGCAAGAGATATTGAGAGGTAAAATCTACAAGACTTGGTATAAGTAGATAAGGGTAGTGGGTATGAGTGGGAGTGAAGAATCAAGCAAGATCACCAGATTATAAACTTGGGTGAATAGAAACAATGGTAATCACCTCAAAAGAGATAGAAAAGGTAAAAGGAAGGATGGATTTAGAAGGACATTTTTTGAGTTTATGGAGACTATGGGAAATCCACATGGAGATCCAGGCAAATGGAGAGGGAGATGAGGAGTATGAAGATGTAAAATTTATCCATGTAAAGATAACAATTGAATCCACAAGAATTTGAGATCATAATAACAAGGGGAGGAAGGAAGGGAAAGTAAGGAAGGAAAGTAGGGAATAAGAAAGAAAGGAATGAGAGAAACAAAGACAGGGAGAGAAGTAGAAGAGAGGAAAGGAGAGGAGAGAAAAGAGAGGAGAGGAGAGGACAAGCTGAGTTGGCCAACTGGCACTGACTCCAGGTTCCCCATTGGGACAGCTTGGAAGACTCATAGTTTGTGGTTTGTCCTTCATTCTTGAAGAAGACCATGGTATCAGGAAAATGATGATACGACTCACGAATGAAATGAATTTGAGCGAGAGAGGGCTGTGCAAAGTCACCAGCCTCACTTTTTCCTCCAGAGCCATCTGGGTCCAGTGGCCAGACAGCAAAATAGAGTAGCATGCCAAAAACCCAGGAATAAAGCTCAGTATGCAGGAGAGGAGAGTCAAGAGTGCCAGATGCTGCAAAGGTATTGGATGTATTAACAATGAAATCACTTATGACCTTGGAGATAGTTTCCATCTAGGGTTGGGGCTAGAAGCCAGACTGCAAAGGGTGAGAGGTGAATGGAAGGTGAGAAACTAGAGGCAATGAAGCCAGATAACCTTTTTTATGAGAATCTGGCTATGAAATAGAGGAGAGATGCAGGATTAATGAATGAAAAAGCATTTGGTAAGTGTTTTTACAATGTACAAAGCACTATGTTAAACACAGAATCCAAATAGAAAGGCAGAAAATTCCCTGCTCTCAGAGTTTTTATTCTCATGGGGTAGACAAAATATATAAGATGATTTAGCTATAGGACAAGAAGGAAAGCTCAGGGGTGAAGAGGCAATGCATCTTCTTCATCATCACTTCTGTTGATAAAATGATAACTGTTTATGACATTGCATCATTTGAGAGTACCAAGGACTTTGGTGACAAGAACTTGATTGGATAGTAGGGCAAAGAAAAGGTTTTTCAAAAATAGCAGAGACCCAAGGATATTTGTAGAAACCAGAAGAATCTAAAGTACTCACGGAGCATCTGAGTCTAGGGACATCTGGGTATATTGAATATAGGACTGGCCCTGGAATGAGGAAGACCAAACCCTGCCTCAACACTTCTGGGCAGTGTTATCCTGGGCACCTATTTTTTATTTTTCTAACCTATCTTTCATGTCTTTTGCTGGCTCCCTATTTCTTCCTATTTGCTATTAAATAGACTTAATTAAATACGCAAACTTATAGGTCCCTTCATTTCTCTGTAATTTTCTCCCTTTGGTGCTACACTCATTACCTCACTTCCTTTCCATATTCCTAAGCATTAGGGCAGTTCTGATGAATGTTGAAGGAGCACATAAGAAACTCTGAAGGGGTTTACCCCAAAAGACAGTACCTAAAGTTTCAGTATAGTATTTGAATGGAGATGTGTTAGTGTATTGCTAGAAATTATCACATTAGTGGCTGTTCTTTTCTATAAGAATGAACTTGTAGAAGTTTCTTTAATTTTGTTCTTGTCATTATTGTATTTGCTAATTTTGAAGGCTTTTAAAAAATTTTATTTTATTCTAGGGCTGGTAGAGGAATATCTGTACTCTAAGATCTATCTCTCTAGGATTTGAATAGTTTTAAGAACTATTTCTTTTTTTTTATTTTTGCTTTTTGGAGGGAGGCAGGTACGGCAATTGGGGTTAAGTGACATCCAAGGTCACATGGATAGTTTTGCGTTAAGTGCCTGAGGTCTGATTTGAACTCAGGTCCTCCTGACTCCAGGGCTGGTGCTCTATTCACTGTGCCACGTAGCTTCCCCTAAGAACTATTTCTTAAGGTTTTCTTATGATAGAATTATCCAAAGGCATCTGTATTTCATCTGATGGGCAGAGGGAAAAAGTGAGAGAATAGTTCATTCATTCTTTTTTTTTCATAATGCTTAGTGCCAAGGAGATCTTTTCCATAAGATCTATGATTTCTAAATGATTTCTTCTGCTTTCAATTTTACAATTCATCATAGTTACCCCTCATCATTCTCTTAGACTTAGAGCTCTTCTGATTTAAGGCCTCAACCTGTCTAAGGAGCAAGGTCCTCACAGGGACTCTGACAGAGGGTTAATTCCTAAAGCCAGTGTCTACAATTTTGGACTTATTAACTAATTAGTGAATTTAAAAAATTAATTCCTAGGGTTACTGTTCATTTATAATTAAAGACAATTACACAGAATCAGGATTATAGAACTCCATTTCAAACTTTACTACTTGCTAGTTGTATGACCTTGGAACTCTGTCTCTCTGGGTCTCAATTTTTATTTGTGTAAATTAGGAATATTAATATATGCCTTCCATTATATCTTTGTTGTCAAGAACATCATATAATGTTTCTTTATTCTATAAGGTATTATAAAATATAAGTTATCATTATTATTACATATGTTGGGAAGAAATGTCATCACTGAATGAAAAGCTGCTGAAAGTAAGCATTTTAAAATATTGATGGCATTCCACCAATATGGTTTTAAGGTTACTGGTACTAGTCACCCAATAAAGCAACCTGACAAGAGCCAGAAACAATAGCTACCCTCAGAAGGCTGACCCAGACAATTATTCACTGCTAGTACAAACTCACAGATCTAATTCCCTATCTAATGTATCTGCTGGCTAGCTGGACTTCAGAAGCTTTTCCAGAGACCCACTCACTACCTGTGAAAGGGCTAATCCCCAGTGTACAGCCTACTATCAATTTCCCTTAGGCTCATTCTCTTATCAGGGGAAAAATGCACTTATTCCTTCCTTCCTGATTTCCATAGGTGACAATTAAGCTCAGGGAAATGACTGGAAGACAGACTCTGAGCATTCTCAACCTGTCACTACCTTTCCTAAACTTCCTAATGGATTATTTCCTAGTCAACTGATAGTAAGCTAGGAGAGGCTTTTTTTTTTTAAACAGGTCACATATTTAACCTTTTGAATTGTTATTGTACTCTACTAATTATTGCAGGTCCCTAGTAGAGGCAGGCTTACTATTCCGGAGAAGGAAGACAAAGGAAAATAATTATTCTTTGCCCTGAATACATAAGGCAACTTTCTGAGAAACTGGAGTTTAATGGAATATCTTCTGAATATTTTCTTCCTCAATGGGAAAAGAGTACAATGTGCAGAGAAGGGATTTTCATTTCATATAAAGATTTTCTTTCAAAGCACAGCCATATAGTAGTAAGGGGGGATGGGGATGGGGATTGGGGCAGCACTCTTCGCACAAAACTGATCTCAGTGTTTGGCTGCTGTCCTGTCCCTTCCAGATTTTCCGGAACACTGATGACTCTCCCCACCCTGCTCCCTGTGTTCCTCTTCCCACCATACTTACCCCACCACTCCCCAACTCCCAGTAGCTGGAACAGATCCAATGAAAGATGGACTGGTTTCCAGTTCTCCATCAATGTTATGGCTGCATGTAACTGGGAGTCCCCTGGGATCCAAAAGACTGCAGGAGTGTTTGTAACCTTGGTTTAGATTCTCCCCAGAAACAAAGCTCCCTGCAGAGGACTCCCGCTCCCCATCCTAAAATACACTTTCTTTGATGGCACAGACAGATTTTCTTGTTTCCTCTGTTGCTGTTGTTGTTATTGTTACAATAATGTTATTGTTGTGGTTGTTGTTCATCTGACTCAATATGGGCTTAATGTCCATGAGGTCTTGTGTGGACTCAGAATCCTATATTTAGTGCTGAATTAGACCTTAGAAGTGGTTGGACTAGCCTTGGAAGTTCCTTCTAGCAATAGATATAAGATCATAGAATCTTCCCCCACCCTTTTGTGTGTGTGTGTGGGGGGGCAATTGGGGTTAAGTGACTTGCCCAAAGTCACACGGCTAGTAAGTGTTAAGTGTCTGAGGTCACATTTGAACTCAGGTCCTCCTGACTCCAGGGCTCCTATTTACTGCGCCACCTAGCTGCCCCACCAGAATCTTAATTCCATAATCCAAACTCCTCATTTTACAGCTGCAGAATCTTGGACTCAAATGGGTTAAATGACTTGCAGATAGTGAACATTACCTTTTTGTCCCCAACTCAAAACCCAATATTTTGCACGTTCTTTATGGTGGGGTGGGGTCAAGGAAGGGAGGGCTGAGCCTGCGATTTTCTTTGAGCAATCCCCAGATACAAACTCTTCTACACTCACAGGAAAATTTATAGCCTTAAACAGTTGGGGACCACTTAATGATTGATTGACAGGTCAATGGTCACAAAGTCATAATATTTCTATAGGCTGAAGGCAATAATTGAACCCAGGTCTACTTGATTCTAAGACCAATCTTTACCACTCGCTGCCCCTCACATTGTAGATGCTTATTAAATGCTTGCTCAATCAAATCAGATTTGGTTCATAATCCCCACTTGTGTTACTTAACACAAAGTCATCTAGACCTACCCTTAAAATACAGGCCTGGCACACAGGGATTGGACAATATGTAATTGAACTTAGAAATGGAGGAAATGGATGATCAATTGGCTAGTGTCTCACAAACTGTGCTGAAAGAAACTCTGAAATACTCTAAGGTTTTGTGTGTGTGTATGTATGTGTGTGTGTCTGTGTGTATGTGTGTGTGTTTCGTGAATCTTATGCTGTTGTTAATAGGCATTAAAAATAGTCATGTCACAGGATTTCAATACCAGTATTCTGCCAAATTTTTTGTGTAAATTGATGGAAAAGTTTGAGAACCAGGAGACTAGATACATCCTGCTTTCTCTGATGCATATTCTTTAACATTGTTTTAAGACCAGTCAATTTTATTTTATTTTATTTTATTTCTGAGATGAACTAAGAACCACTGCTTACTTCTGTTAGCACTGAGAAATAAAAAGATCTAGTTTCCAGTTTATTTTGAAAGCCCATGCTATAGAAAATGTTCTAATCAAAATGTTCTTGCAAATTAATTTTCCAAAGCATTTATGACCTCCATAAATCTGGGCTCCTTATCATGAATTAGAGAAAACCATGCAGCATTTTTAAATATTCAGAGAATTGCTTTTCATATAAAAAATGAATCTTAAAAAAAACTATCCAAACTATGGAATTAGTAGGTTGAAATGACGTTAGCAGAAGATTGACACAACCCTCAAAATGATGAAACAATTTTTTTTCAACCTGAGCACTTCTACTTAAGGGCCCTTTGAGACGAAGCCTTTAATCAAGAGAGTGACATCTTTACCACAGTGATTGTTAAAACATATACCCTGCCATTTTAGTTTATTCAGGATACAATATAAATAATTTAAGCCATTTTGATACAGGGGGATATATATATACTAGTCTCTTTGAAGATCATATAATCTCTTCAGCTGCATTCTGTAAATCAACTTGTGGAAAGTACAACATTGCAAACTTTAGCAAAGTCCGCTGAAAAGTCCCAGTTTGATAGTCATAGGATGAGAGGGTCAGAATTGGAGAGAAATTTCAAGATCAAATAGTCCAGTACTTTTCCTTTACAGGTGGGGAAGCTGAGGCTCAGGTTCTGGCTACATCTTATAATTAAGTCTCCTCTTTTGTAAACATTAACCTCAAATTTATTTGAGGGTGGGGATCAGTAAGAGAGAGAATAATGACTGTGCAGAAAAATGGGAGCTTAAGTTTCAGAATATAGTTTTCAAACATGTTAACACACAGCTACGTGCTAAGTGTTTCCATTTCTTGGTCTATGAGCAGCAATTCTCAAATGTTTTTGCTTCGGCACCCCTTCGCACATATTTTGTTTATATTGGTCGTATCTATTAATATTTACAACACTAGAAATTAAAACTTATACTTAAAAATTATTAATTCATTCAAGTAAAAATAAAAACTCATAACATGTTCACATGAATAATATTTTTATGAAAATAATTATATTCCCCCCAAAATAATGAATAATATCATTTTACAATAATGTGTTGTGATAGTTTTGGTTGAAATATAAAACAAAAATTCAGTCTCATTCAGATAGGTAGTTGGAAAAAGGAAGAGAATTTTCAAAGGTTAAAAACATCTTAATGTTATTATGTTTTGACCTTATAGTCTCCCTTTAAAGGTCTTAGGGTGCCACAGAGGTCTGTAGATCACTCTTTGACAACTGCCATTCTAGAAAATAGTAATAACTTTTCACCATTTTTATCTTATTGCCATATGCATGAAACACCAATGACACGGTGCTACTTCTTAAGAACAAAGTTTCTAAAAGGACAATAACTGCATTCTTATTTATATTGAAACCTCACATAATTTCAGATCCAAACTTTTTTAAATTTATGTTTGCCCCCCTCATTATATATTTTGCATTTGTGAATTACAACATCCCAGATTTTCATTTCAAATTCAGTCAGCTGATTTATATTCTTATTCATTTCTGTCCCTTATAAAGAAATATTTCTATAAAAGTTCTTTCAAGAGTATATTTCTGGTGATTAGGAAAATCTCTGTGTTCGCGGGGGGGGGGGGGAGGGGAAGCTTTGATGCTACCTTTTGTTTAATGTGACTTTCCTAGAAGAGAGCCATGGGAGTCAAAATTTGGAAAATGAGGTGGACCAGGAAGTTGGTATCTGGGTGGTGCAGAGATAGAGAGTGCCAGTCCTGGAATAAAGGTGTTTCGTTTTCCTGAAGTCTTATCTGGCTTTAGATGTTTACTAGCCATTGTTGGACTTTCGTTTGCAAAGAGGACCAATGATATCCCACACAGGTGACATCTTGATCTGGATTACAGCCAGGCAGAATTGCACAGAGTGGTCAAACCTCACTCTCTTTTCCTGCGTCTTCAAAGTCCAACAGCAGGGGAAAAAGTCAAGATAGCTGGTGGATAGGCTCAGGATGCCCTGGATGACCTTGGCATGTTTATGTCTGACCAAGGTGCTACACAGCGCCTGCTTCCATTGGATGAAATTGTTCTCATCTTCCCAGTCTGTTGGGAAAAGTCTTCATGTGATTGGGGTAAACACCCCACTAATTCACCGACAGTTTTGAGACCTGTCAGTTACTCCCAACCCAGTTTAGCCTATCTGCCAACACAATCTGCCAGAGTGTGGCTGCTGCATGTGCTATAACTGAACCACAGGTGAGAACTGGATGAGTCAGATGGACACCAAAGGTATATGAACAGCCATGGAAAAGACCTGGCAGACTCTCACATCAAAGGTGCTAGAACACCCCCATTAGACTAGCTGTATAACCCTGAACAAGTCACTTAACCCTCATCTTTAAAACAAGCAGAAGAAGAAATGGCAAATCACTCCAGTATAAAGATATAAAGCCAGGAAAATCCCAAACAGGGTTACAAAGAGTCAGACATGAATTATAATGACTGAACAAAAGGAAAAGTAAGCAAAGATGTGAGGAAGAGGATTAAATGGGGAAGAAAATTTGGAAATCAATGAGGGAGAGCACATTGATTGACTCAGGTTGTCATCTTTACTATAACCAGGCTTTCTATTATTTAAGGGTCCAAAGAACAATTCATGGGCTATCTAAGCCTCTTGCTTCTCCTCTTTCTTGGTTTTCTTTCTTGTTCCCTCACTACTTGGTAGCCTTGCTACCCCAAGAGAGAGAAAGTACTGGAGCATGGAATTCACACCCCTTCATGATCTTACTTTTCAGCTCTGAATTGTCTATGCTGCTCTCAGTATATATAAATTCCAGGTTGGGCTGCCTTTACTAAATAGACTAAATAAACCTTTACTAAACAAACAGACTAAAGAGAATTTGCCCTAGACTAGACTATCTCATAGCTGGGTAGTAGCTGAGTTTCAATTTGGTCTCCTGAATCAGGCCTATACTTCACTGATTTCTTATAAGCATTTCAGATACAATAAAGCTTTATTAACTCAGATTCTGTTAATAATATCTCGCCATTTTAGAGAACTTTATGTATTACAAAAAAACTTTAACATATATTTAAATGACATTAAAATTAAAAAAAAATTATTAAGCACCAATGTTCAGGACAGTATAGTCATCCAATGTCACATTTCCTGCCTCCAGGGAACTTACAGTCTCTAACAGGGAAAGAGGAGGAAAAAGCATGCACAAATAATTGTGAAACAAGTTAGATTATTATAATGTACAAATACATAGAATGTATGAGAGATTCAGTGAAGATTCTGGTTAGGCACAGTGGTTCTCAACCTTCCTAATGCCGTGAACCTTTAATACAGTTCCTCATGCTGTGGTGACCCTCAACCATAAAAGTATTTTTGTTGCTACTTCATAACTGTAATTTTGCTACTGTTATGAATGTAATATATATAATGTAATGTAAATATCTGATATGCAGGATGTATTTTCATTGTTACAAATTGAACATAACCCATAGGTTGAGCACCGGCTTAGGCGATGAAAAAAGAAGTCATAGAGGAAATGGCTTTTAAGATGATAATGGAGGAAGAAAAGAATTTCAAGGGGCGGCTAGGTGGTGCAGTGAATAGAGCACTGGCCCTGGAGTCAGGAGTACCTGAGTTCAAATCTGGCCTCAGACACTTAACACAAAAAACTAGCCGTATGACCTTGGGCAAGTCACTTAAACCTCAACTGCCTGCCAAAAAAAAATTTCAACAGGCTGTAACATGAGGGAATAAGTCTAGATTGGGGGGGAAAAAAGCTCGTGCAATTGTACAAAAGTAGAAAAATGTAGGGCAAGATCAGAGAAGTAGGCTAGTCTGAGTGGAACATATAGTGCAAGAAAGGGTGTAGTATGGGGGGGCGGGAAACAACAAAACAACAACAACCTGGAAAGGTAGGTTGAAAACAATATGCAGAGGTTCTTGAATGTCAATTATGCATATCTGGTGATCACTGAAATTGATAGTAGGTGAGACTGGGGAAAAAAAGAGTATAGAAGAAACAAAGAAAAGAATTGAGAAGGGAGCCTTGGGGGAGTCTCACATTTAAGAGAAAGAAGGAAGGAGAACCACAAACATTCAAACAGAGAGTTAGGAAGAAAGTCAGGATAAAGTAGGCCATGAAAGCCAAAGGAGGAGAAAGAATCCACTAGATTAGGGGGTGAAGGGTACAGGTTAGAGTTTAAAGGATAGGATCCTCTAGCAGGTCCAATTCTCTGATAAACAAATTCTATAAATGAGATGGCAAAAGAGATGTTTGACTTACTTCAAACATTTTTCAAACATATAAAAAACATTCAGTTACATTAAAATGAATTGCTCTTCTAATTAAATTTTTTTAAAAAAACCTTCTTTGATGACTACTAATCATTCTTACAAAAGCAGGTTTTCAAAATCCCATTTGACAGCATAGTTCCACTTACCGTACAAGTATAACTGAATTTCTTTTTTTTTAAAACAATCACAATCCATCATTCAGTTTTCCTTTATTTGTGCTGATCATTGTTATTCCTTCCCCTCTCTCCATACTAGTATGGTTTAAAGAGGTTCTCAGGATCATGGATTGAGAGTTTAGAAATCATTAAATTCAACACATTCATTTTTTAAAAAAGATCTAGGAAACAACCACAGGAAAAGTAAAGAGACTGAAGAGAATTGCCCTGAGTCTTTCTGGTAGATGAATAGTAGCCGAGCTTGGATTTGAACTCAAGTCCTTTGTTTCCTGAAACAGGCCTTCCCTATACTTCACTGATTCCTGTAGCAATGTCAAAATATAGATAGATTTTTTTTTTAACTTCTGTGGCTCAGGAAATTTGAGATAAGACTGGAAATAAACCCTGCAAACCCCTGGATCTGGCAGGCTTCCCAAGTCACTGGGGAAGCTGGGGGTGGGAGAGGAGGTGGGGTGGGGGAAGTGAGTAAGGAGGACTTCTTGGTTTTATTTTTTGCCTTTTAAAAGTAAAGCACTAGTTTATCTCCCTTTTATTAGGAATAATGTGTTTTCTTCCTGGCAAATGTTTTTGCGTTCCTAAAAAGTCAATAACTGTTTTAGTCCTTTTAAGTTCCATATGGAATTATCAATGAGTCATGAGAAAAATGCTAAAGTCAAGATTATAATGAAATGAATCATTGTTTCTGGCTGCAAAACAGAAGCACTTTGCTCTATGTTCATATTCTGCTGTAACTAACTGGGGAATGGGTCTCCTCCCCACCACTGGAATTGCAATTCCTCCTCAATATCCCTGTGTTTATATTATTGATGGGAAGATAGCTATTTCAACCCTACCACAGGCATTTTCTGCGACTGCATTCTGTGGAGAAACTCCTCCCCAAAACTCCAGCCCATCACTGTGGCATGCTTAGATGCCACAATATGTTTTTGTTCCTTTTCCAAGCAATGATCACTGTTTCAACAGTTACTTTAGGGACACAGGCTCACTCTCCTATTCAGCTGGCTTTTAACATAGTTTTAGGCTTATAATTATAAACGAGACATAAACCAAGACCCTTGAGCTCCTTCTTTCCTGACATAACCTTCTAAAAGGTTCTGAAACCAAAAAGAGAGGAAGGGAAAAGGTACCCCAAACAGGAATCCTATTAAATTCAACTGGATTTAAAACCTGGAAATAGACTGAATGTGTGTATGTGCATGCACGCACACTAGCCTGCGTGTGTGCGTGTGTGTTTGTGTGTGTAATTGTATACATGCCTACATGAATGCAAATTGTGAAAGGTACAAAAATTTATCATGCCAACTGAGAATATATTTTCAATCTAACTGTGCCCTAAACAGAGATACCTGTTTGGGACTCCTATTATACCTAGACCCGTATCTATGGTTATGCTATTTTTCTGAATCAATATGCAGGAGATCATCTGACAAAGGATCTTTCTTTTGCCTGGGGAAAAGTATACCTTTTCTCATGAAGTCAGAACTGTCCTGGAAAAATAATTGGAGATGTATGGTTGATGTAACCATGTCCTCCATAGGAGTGCCCAGATCCCCTTGAAAAGGGCTTTCTAGAGTTTTGTTTTGACAATAGCTGCCACAGTGAGTGGCTCTTCATTTCACAGGACACTGGGGCTGAAACATTATCCTATATTTCAAGGAATCCATGTCAGCCTCCCCTTTGAACTAGACCAGAGACAGAGGACACAATACATAGACTTCATGGTGATCTCCCATGAAGAGTTTCTTAATTTAATCTCTAATGGGATTAACAGCTTCATTACATTCACAATCTACCACCTTCTAACTATTGTGGGAACATAGGCTTTTAGGGCCTTATTTCTTTCTGCTTCTGTGAGAACTTTACCTGG
>JAQQSW010007632.1:0-13656 GCA_028646575.1 Pseudocheirus occidentalis
GATATTCTGGAGAGCAAGAGAGCTGGGATTAAAACCAAGAGTCACCTACCCAGCAAAACTGAGTATAATGTTCCAGGGGAAAATATGGTCATTCAGGGAGGTAGAGGACTTTCAAGCATTCTTGATGAAAAACCAGAACTGAATTTTTTACTGACTTCCTACTTCAAAGCCCAAAACTCTAGTTTTATATGGAGTAAAAAAAAAATCTCACTGTCACCAAGTCCTCTATTGGACTGGTACTGGTCAGTTTTCATATTTTATCAAGGTATTAAATGGTCCAAATATTTAGCAGAGGCTCTGTAAAACTGGTTTTCACCAATCAACAACTTCAAACCAATTTTCTTTAGCCAATCTAACATTTTTATAAGTCTCTCTTCAAATCTTTTTTTCCAATGCTTTTTTCAATGACATTGAGGCTGAATAGGTAATACCAACATTTCTAAGTAATTCACATCTCCAACTACTTTCTTCATCAGTCACTGGAAAGTGACTGGTGCTCTGAAATGCCTTAGGGGCATATATTCAAGTTGATAAGAATACAGTTGGTAGACTGATAACAGCAGTCTTTTTTACTTCTTCTCCATAGAAATTTGGTAGTATCTACAGTGTAAGCCCAACATTGAGATCCGATAGCTCTCCAAAAGACAATCCAGGGCATCTGGAGCACCTCAGCATTGGTTCTTATGTCAGAAATCTACACAAATCCATATCTTCCCATTCTTCTTCCGCATGACTATGATGGGTGATGAATGTAGGTTATTGGTTTTTGTGTTGATGCTATTGACCAGCTTTCTTTGATATGTTTTCTGACATGTTCCAGCACAGATAAAGGAATCTTCCTTGGTCTTTCTCAGAACGGTCAAGAGTGAATGAGCTGGCTCCTATGGGTTGTTTCTTAGGCACTCCCCACATCCCAATCGTGCAGGGAGAAAACACCTTCCTCTGGCTGAGCTTCCATCTCAACCAGATCCCTCTATTCTTTTGATAATGGGTTTTCCTCCAAATCAAATCTCTCCAGATCAATTTCCAGCCTAGAGACAGTGTTTTCCTGTTCATTTGGCCTCTAAATAGATCTCACATGAATGGTCAAGCTTTAAATTAAAAATTTTAATGCCAGAGAACTCACCTTGTATTCACAAGAAGGTATCATAGTGTTGAGGTTATGGCAAAAGCTGGAACTTGGGACCAAAGTATTGGTT
The DNA here is from genome assembly GCA_028646575.1 of Pseudocheirus occidentalis. Lineage (NCBI taxonomy): Eukaryota > Metazoa > Chordata > Mammalia > Diprotodontia > Pseudocheiridae > Pseudocheirus > Pseudocheirus occidentalis. The sequence continues at coordinate 1,200 of JAQQSW010007632.1, forward strand.
CTCAGCTAGATGCTTGCAGTATCCTGCTAGTATCTTGAATAGGTTGGCATTAATTAATGCTTACACTTAATCAACAGCTGGTCGGTCAAGTCAAGGAGCATATAACACCTACTATGTGCCAGGCACCGAGCTAAGCAACAATCTAAGGATATAAAAAGGGGGGGGGGCGAAGCACATGCTTCACAAACTCACAGTCTAATGGGAAGAGCATGCAAACAACTGTGTATGGACAAGACATAGACAAAGCAAATTGGAAATGATCTTAGAGGGAGGGCATTAGCCATAAGGTGGTTGAGGAAGGCTTCTGGTAGAAGGCGGCATTTTAGCTATATTTAAATGGAGCCAGGGAAGCCAAAAGACACATAATGAAAGAGAATATTCCAGGCATAGGGGACAGCCAGTGAAAATGCCTACAGCCTGCAGATGAAGGGACAGCATATGTAAGGGACAGTAAGGAGGACAGCGTCATTGGATTCAACAGTAAAGGTAAGAGGACTGGAAAGGTGGGAAAGGGTAATGAAGGGCTTTCAGTAATGAAGGACTTTTAAAAGACATACAGAAGATTTTACATTTGATCCTACAGGTAATAGAGAATAACTGAAGTTAACTGATTGGGGGGGGATAGCGGTAAGGGATGGGGTGGTGACATGGTCAGACCTAGCTTTAGGAAGAGCCTTTTGTCAGCTGAGTGGAGGATGGGATGGAGTGGGGGAAGATTCGAGTCAGGAAGACCTAGCAGAAAACCATTGAAATAGTACAGGCATGAGGTGATTTGGGTCTGCACTGAGTTACAAGCCGCACTTAGCAAATCAGCAAGAAATTAAATGTAAATTAGCAAACCACTTCTTAGAATTCACAAGATCTTAAGAAAGCAGGAACAAGACAGGAGCACTTCTATGCCAATAATTAGTGTGTAACTAGGCAACAACCTCCATTAAATCCAAATCAGTTGCACATGTTCATTACCACATGAATATGTGCCTAATGCAATAATTAGCAGCATTGAAGCAGGTACTTTGAATTTATTATATTCCTATGAAGGAGAAGATTCATTATGAGTGAGTGAATTTCCATCAGAGAGACTAAAACAAGGTAAAATAAACATAGAAAACAGAATTATTAATTTGAAAGAAATCAAAGAAAAATGAAGATATTTTAGAACTATAAGTCTATGAAAATATATGGTAAGAAAGCAAAATTTCTTCCAAAAAGGCATCCTGAAATGAAATTAAAATTCTCTTCAAATGTGAGAGCGAATACACACATATACATATATAAAATATTTGTGTATATGTATACATACATAATACATACATACACACATGTATTTGTATATATGAAATGTTATATAAAAAATATATATTTTTTATATGTGTATATTTAAAACAGAATAAGAGAGTCCAGTGAAACCACTGCATGATCCCACTTAAGGAAATAGAAAAGAAAGAAGAAAAAAAAATTCAATGTTGAACAGACTGTTGCAACCAAAGCTTCCCTTATTTGCCAGTCTGCTTTAGGAAAGTTAGGATAGGAAACAGGAAGTTGAGGGTGGTATATGACTGACAGAGGGAGAATCTACTTCTTCATGAATGGATAGAGGAAGGAGTTGTTAACTTGGTCTGGTCCCTTGCTTCCTTAGGAACTGTGGATCACTATCTCTGCTACTCCTAGTTTGCACTTGAATGAGCAATGCTGGACCAAGAATACCTTTAGTTTTCAGTCTGAATGGTTCCACCATCTTCTAGGAGCCTGGCTATTGTATTGCTCATGTTGGCTTGATCCTCTATCATACTATTTTTAAAAATTAATTTATTTAATTATTTTTAGTTTTCCACATTCACTTTTATAAGATTCTGAGTTCTAAATTTCCGCCCCCTCCCTTTCCCCTTTCCCAAGATGGCAAGCAATTTGATAAAAATTATAAATGTACAGTTACACTCATCATGTTGTGAAAGAAGAATCACAACAAATGGGAAAAAGGGAAAAAAAAGAAAAAAACAGTATGCTTTGATCTGCCTCCAGATTCCATAGTTCTTTCTCTAGATATGGATAGCATTTTCCATTATGAATCTTTTGGGATTTTCTTAGCTAATTGCATTGCTGAGAAGAGCTAAGTTTATCGAAGTTGGTCATCACATAATGTTGATGTTATTGTGTACAGTTTCTACCGGTTCTCCTTACTTCACTCAGTATCTGTTCATGTAAGTTTTTCCAGGTTTTTCTGAAATCTGCCTGCCCATCATTTCTTATGGAACAATAGTATTCCATTACAGTCATGTACCATAACTTTTTCAGCCATTCCCCAATTGATGGGCATCCTCTCAATGTCTAATTCACAAAAAGAGCTGCTATTAATATTTTTGTAGATGTGAGCTCTTTCTCCTTTTCTATGATCTCTTTGGAATATAAACCTAGAAGTGGTATTGCTGGATCAAAGTGTACCCAGTTTCCCTCTATCATACTCTGTATGAAAAAGTCTTATTACCCTAGTGATAGCTTTTCCTGTAGCCCCCTGTGATGACCTATCCTCTTTGTAACCTAAAATGCATCTGACTTCAAGGGCAAGACCACAAGAACCTGCGGAATGTTGGGAAAAGTGATTGGATAACAGGAAAGTACCTACACCATTCACTTAGGCATCAATTTTCCTGTTAGTGGGTCTAAGCCTGCATTACATTTGTAAGTTCTATCTAACTACTTCATCATCAGATTAGCTTTAAAAAGGAATTAAACAAGAGCAAACATATAAACATTTACCCTTATCACCTGGTAAGGCATAATCTTCCTCTATACTACTTTGGTCTCTGGTTTGGTTTGTAAGGGACTAGCTACTTTGCTTCTTACATAGCATTAGTTCCACCAAATTACTCTCTCTCTCTCTCTCTCTCTCTCTCTCTCTCTCTCTGTCTCTCTGTCTCTCTCTCTGTCTCTCTCTCTCTGTCTCTCTCTCTCTGTCTCTCTGGCTCTCTCTCTGTCTCTCTGTCTCTGGCTCTCTGTCTCTGTCTCTCTCTGTCTCTCTGTCTCTCTCTCTACTTCTACCCTACTTCACTTTCATCCCAGGACCCTGGCTTTTTGGAGTTTTCCTGCTGGGCTGGTTGCAACATCTGGCCTGGAATCCTGAACTCCAACATCCCTATGGCTTGAGTCCCTCTATTCTCTGAACCTAAAATTTGAAGGGACAAATAAAACAAACTAAAATCCCAAACCATTTCTTGGGCATCTGGGCTGAGAGAAGGGGGAGGTAGCCCTCAGGCTCTTCCCCAGCTTATTGCTGGAGGTGGTGCAGTGGATAGAGCCCTGGGCCTCCAGTCAGGAAGAACTGAGTTCCAATTCAGCCTTGGTCACTTGCTAGCTGTGTAAACTGAGCGAGTCACTTAACCTCTGACTGCTTTAGTTACCTGAGCTGTAAAATGAAGATAATAATAACACTGCCTTCTCAGGGTTATTACAAGGATCAGATGATATATATATATATATATATATATATATATATATATATATAAAGTGACATGGCTAATGGAGAGAATGCCTTCTGTCTCAGAGAAAGCAGAAGAAAGGAGCAAGAAATAGAGAGGAGGTGTCCATTACACCATCTCAGTAAGGACATCCATTCCTGGGGGGGGAGAGGAGGAGGGGAGGGAAGGGCAGGGGAGGACAGGGAAGGGCAGGGGAGGGAAGGGAAGGGAAGGGAAGGGAATAGCAGGGGAGGACAGGGAAGAGCAGGGAAGGGAAGGAAAGGGAAGGGCAGGGCAGGGCAGGGAAAGGAAGGGAAGGGAAGGGAAGGGAAGGGAAGGGAAACAAAATCTCATAAAAAATGCTATGAACACAGAAGAAAACAAGGGGAAGGACAAAAAGAAAGGATGGGATGGAGACAGTAATAAGCAGAGACCAAAAGAAATTCAAGGGTGAATGCAAACACTTAGTTGCCCTTGCAGCTCTGTTATTTCACACAACTTCCCACTCCCTCCTCCCATTTCAGAAATTGAATAGTTCCCTGTAAACTTGCCATTCTCTGAAAGGACATCCACTCCTGGGCACAGAGCACGGCATCCTTGTCAACTTATATAAGAAAGCTATTCCAGAGATGGGATGAGAGATTCAACAGAAGGCAATGTGCTTATTCTCATGGAGCTTAGATGGAGGGACTCAAGGAGCTTAGTCATTCAACCTGTGCAGAGAAACAGGATCCAGATGCTTTGGAGATTAATTAAAAGGGGGCCACCCTAAAGCAGACAAAGTAATGAAGGAAGAAGTAGGGATAAATCTTGCCAGGACCTAGAAACTTATATTAGGCATTTGCCCAGGACATGGCAGTGAGGAGGGCCTTGGCAGAGCTAGAATTTTTAGCAGAAATTATATATCAAAAGAGATGTCTTTCTCTGGCCTCAGTGATAGCAGTGGATTCAGCAGTGAAAACATCTTCAAATGAAGTGATCTAATGGAGAAAAAAAAAACACAAAGGGGAAGGAAGAGCCAAACTGGCTTGCAAGTTCCCTCTTACTTCCTCATCCAAGAGCATCCTCAAGTCAAATAATTCAAAACTGCAGAACGTGCCTACAGTCTTGGGTCAGGACAGGTTCTGAACTAATGTACAAACTGAATCATGAGGTTCTGTCCATGAGAAGCCCTCAGGACTATGGACTGGGAATTGTGTCAATTCTATCACCTCTTTGTCTCCCTTGACATCTGTATGTGCCTGAACTGCTGTTTTGAGATCAGCTCTTATTCTCCAGGCATATATTATAGGGATATCCCCTAAATATTTACTCAAACAGTTTATCAAAAGAAAAAGAATAATAACTATGTTGAGAAAAAAAAACCAGAGCTTCCAGAATGGATCAGTATGGGTGGACCAATACATAAGGACCCACCTGCAAAGCACATGGGACAAGGAGAGCCCATACCTGGTTTGATTCCATGCTAACATATTAAATGATCCTAAAGAGAGCTGCCTATTTGGAGGAGGAGGAGGAAAAGGAGCAGAAGGAGGTGGTGGAGGAGGAAGAAAAGGAGAAGAAGAAGAAGAAGAAGAAGAAGAAGAAGAAGAAGAAGAAGAAGAAGAAGAAGAAGAAGAAGAAGAAGAAGAAGAAGAAGAAGGAGGAGGAGGAGGAGGAGGAGAAGGAGGAGGAGGAGGAGAAGGAGGAGGAGAAGGAGGAGGAGGAGCCTAGAAGAAGGAACAAGACATTAAAATTAACCCTTATATGGAGTTATGCTTGGCCTCAGTGGATGAGCAGAAGTTTCAAATAAATGTAGTCTACATACAAAGGATTTCTTAGTAATTTTCCCTTTCCCAAAGTGGAATGGATTGCCTTGGCAGGTAGTGGGTATCCTCACACTGGAGATGAGATGGTTAGTTTGGGATATTGCAGTAGCAATTCTTGTTCCAGTATAGACTGTGCCAGATAGCCTCTGAGGTGGCTTCCAAATCTGAGGTTCTGTGATTCCAGATCCACACGAGCTAGTCCATTGCCCTTCCCACACTGTCCACTTCATAGGCTAAAAGGGGCCTCAGGGGCCATCTAGTCCAATCTCCTCATTTTACAGATAGGGAAAATGAGACTAGAGAGGTTAAGGGACATTCCCAAGGTCATACAGGTAGCATCAGTGGTCATCCCTAGTCCTTTCTTTTCCCATCTCCTTTTTCATTCATGATCGCATTGTAAACTTTATAATTATGTTTTATTTTATTTTATTTTTGCTTTTTTTTGGGGGGGGAGGGCAGAGCGATTGGGATTAAGTGACTTGCCCAAGGTCACACAGCTAGTAAGTGTGTCAAGTGTCTGAGGTCAGATTTGAACTCAGGTCCTCCTGACTCCAGGGCTGGTGTTCTATTCACTGAGCCACCTAGCTGCCCCCATTATAAACTTTAGCTGGTGGGAAGATGAAAATACAAAGAGGGAACAAAAATCCCCAAATCCTCCAACCCTTTCTCAGTCCCAAGGGTACACTGTTTTGGTGGCCATGACCATGGCCATGGTTGCCCGAAGTGCAGAGTGAATTGCTCTTGCTCCACCAGAATTCCCCCTTACTCAGACTAATCCTAGAAGTTTCTTCTGACCTCTTTTTGAAATGTTAAGAAAAACAAAAAAACAAAAAACAGGGGAAGGTGGTGGGTGGGAACTGGATTAGAAACAAAAGGGACAGGGCAGGAGATTCTCCTCTGACTTTTGCCTCCCAGTTCACCTTCTTTCTGTTTGGGTCATTCTTTCCCCCTCTTCTCTTCTCTTCCTCCCTCCAGCTTCCTGCTACATTCTTTGGCTTTCTCAGCTTAATCATGATAAAATTCCATTTGAGAGTAATGTTTTCCAGAAAATTCCAGAAGAACTAGAAAGACCTTCATGAATGGACACAGAAAGAAGTGAGTAGAATAAGGAAAGTATTTTATACACTAAGTACATTATAGGGGGGAACAGCTTTAAGAAAACTTTTAGAACTTTGATAAATGCAATGATAAACCCTGATTCTAAAAGAAAGATGAGATTTAATACCTACTTCTTGATAGAGAACTGATGAGCTTAAAATCTAGAAAGAGAAATATATTTTTGGACGTGACAAATGTGAGAATTTGTTTCTGCCAAACTATGCAACTAAATACCCAGGCTTTTATTTTTCAGATTAAAAAATTACTAAATGGAGGAGAGGAGAGATGATTAATTTAAAAAAAAATACTTGTTAATTGAAAAAAGACAAATAAATGAGAGACAGAGACAGAGAGAGAATAACATATTTCCCAAGTACTGATGGGCCAAATTTTTATTTCCCAATGAAACTTTTAAGCAAACAACTCTATTGAGTGCAGAGAAAGAACTGGCTCTGAAGAAGGTTTATGAAGTGTGGTGATGTATGAGCCAGTCTGGCCCTGTATGAGCTTAGGTTAATTGAGTCAATCAGCAAGCTCATTTTCCTTAGTTCCAATATTCTGGAGACTTCCCAGACCTGTAAACAAAAATAGCAAGGAGGCAGAATGTCAAGGGAGGGTGTAGGCAACAGATCCCTTTAGTAAATGAAAGGAAAGTTTTATTATTTCGAACAGCAGGAAATAAAAGTGAGTAGAAATAATAACTTCAAAAGCCCCAAAAGCCCCATAACTTTGATGTCTGCTTTCTTGAGGTGATGGTGATATAGATGTTTATTTCAGAGTCAGTACAACTCTATATTCTGTGGACTGGCTCATCTTTTTCACACTGTTGTCCAAAAATTGTGAAATAAAAAGAAAAAGAGAGAGAGAGAGAGAGAGAGGAAGGAAGGAAGGAAGGAAGGAAGGAAGGAAGGAAGGAAAAGAAAGAAAGAAGGAAAGACAGAGAGAAAGAAGGGAAAGAAGAAAGAAAGAAGGAAAGAAAGAGGAAGGAAGAAAGAAAGAAAGAAAGAGAAATGAAGAAAGAGAGAAAGAAAGGAAGGAAGAAAGGAAGGAAGGAAAGAAAAGAAAAGAAAAGAAAAGAAAAGAAAAGAAAAGAAAAGAAAAGAAAAGAAAAGAAAAGAAAAGAAAAGAAAAGAAAAGAAAAGAAAAGAAAAGAAAAGAAAAAGTAACAAATGATCAGTCATGACATTTCTCTAAGTTACTATGTGAAAGAAATGGTGGGACCAAATAAAGAGTGAGCTTTCAGAAGCAGGATTGAGGATTGATGAGAAGTGAGCATCTATCCAGTTAAAAATATGGTATAGACCAACGCTTCTTAAACTACAGGTCATAATCCCATATGGGGTCATGAAAAATTTGGCAACAGAAAAAAGATTTATGAAGGTGCAATGACCAAGAATTAATTAAAAATCAAACTCATGATGAATCCAAGGTGTTTCTGGCAGCATTCACATGTTTTACATCTTGCAACTTCCCTGCAAGTCTTGGTTTTGAACACAAAGCATTCGCACTTTGTACTGTGCATGCCCTCAGGCCGTGTAGCTAACATGAAAAAGGGTCAGGGGTCAGAACTGGAAAAGTTTTAAGAAGCCCTGGTATAAACAATGAACCAACATAACTTTCTTAAGCATATTTTTTATTTTTTCTTCAAGAGGAGTTATAGAATAGGGGAAATAGTAGTGGCCTAGAAGCCAAGAAATTGGGATTCTAATTTTAAATCGCTCACAAATTGCCTATATGACCTGGAGGATTGACCTAGACCGGCTAATCGTGCGTGTGTGTGTGTGTGTGTGTGTGTGTGTGTGTGTGTGTGTGGCACAGACCCCTCTGGCACTCTGGTGAAGCCAACGGACTCCTCAGAATAATGTTTCTAAATGCATTAAAAATACATAAGATTATAAAATAAACCAATTATATTGAAATTCATTGAAATATTTTTTTAAAAAGAATTTCATACCCCCCTCCCAAGTTAAGAGCTCTTGAACTAGACCATCCCAGATCCTACTCTAAAATGCCATGCTATGGTTCTTATATATTTCAGAACTATATAATCTTGTTGATAAGGGTATGCTCTCCACTAGTGGTATAGCTATGGCCTCTACCACTTACAACACCTTTTTTAGTAGCTGATTTTCAAAAATTGCTGTGGTCAAAAATTCATCCCCCCATTGTCAACCTCTCAATGAGACTCTCCAAAAGTAGTGAGGTGGGATGACAGGTATATTATTCATCACCAGTCTTGTCCTCCAAGCCTTTCTAGCTTGGTTGAATCTGTCAGAGCTTGTCCACTGGCTCAGTCTTTAAAGTCCTGTCCATACCCCCACAATAAGGCACTGGATTACACTTTCAGTAGAGATGTGATGCTGTGTTGTTATTCGAGGGGTGGGAGTGAGAAAACACTTGGGGGATGTCAAAATGGTGGATATATCCCGAAGCTAGCTTTAGGACAACATTTTCAAGGGTCAGCAATGTTGAAATTCAGTTAAGTGTAAGAGCTGATTAGCTACCAAGTTAAAAACATCGCCTTTTCCATGTCATCTAATCACAGTGAAATATGATCTTAGGTTTCCTGGTAGGAAATTCCATCCTGGCTTCTTAAGTATTACTTTCTTTAAACTTACAAAAGTGAAACAACAAAAATATTTTTCTCACGTACTCCCGTTAATCTCTCTCCCATTTAGCCTTTGTTCTGCTGAAGTGGTAGACGAAATTAATAACATTTAAGTGGAGGAAAACCCACCTGCTGAAAAAGTTACGGTATAAAAAGGTATTAATTATAAGCTGATCAGTGCCAGCTAGTGCCACACGTGTGAGCCACTCTCCCAAGACCTGCCTGAGCTAGCAGTGTGGTTGAAGGTGATGTAGAAGCAGTGGTCTCTGCAAAGATGCTCCTCAAAGTCACAGCCAGTGACTGGACTTTTTACCCTGTGCTTAAGGAGCCTGAGCAACCTGGCCTTGGGATATTTTCAGATTAAAGTTCCATAATTGCTGTTTTTAAGAGTTGTAGCTTTTATACTTACACAAAGTAGGGAATCACCTATGAGGTATGACTGGAGGGGTCCAGCAAGGTGCTAAAGTATGCCTTCCACCAGCCTATCACAACATTATGCTTGCTGCTGAATTCCTGTGAATTGTTTCAGTTCTCCTTTGTGTTAGTGAAGGTAGGACAGTCAATCAACAAGCATTATCTTTATTCTATATTCTTTACCTTACAAGGCTCTACTAGCAAGAACAGAAGTTATGACTCTTGCCATCAAGGAGCTTATAATCTAAGTGTGCTGATGAGGTGTGTGTGTGTGTGAAATATTATTATTGTTGTTCAGTTTGTTTTCAATTATGTCCAACTCTTCACGACCCCAGTTGGGATTTTCTTGGCAAAGATATTGGAATGGTTTGCATTTTCTTCTCCAGCTCATTCTACAGATGAGGAGACTAAGGCAAACAGAGTTAAGTATGCCCAAAATAACACAGCTAGTAAGCGGGCATACTTAACTCTGTTTGCCTCAGTCTCCTCATCTGTAGAATCACATCATACTCAGGTCTACCTCAATCTTTCTTTAGAACTACCCAATTGGAGTGGCTGGGTGACACAGTAAATAGAGCACCAGCTCTGGAGTCAGGAGGACCTGAGTTCAAATGCGGCCTCAGACACTTAACACAAAAACTACCTGTGTGACTTTGGGCAAGTCACTTAACCCCAATTGCAATTGCTCTACCTTCTCCAAAAAGCAAAAACAACAATAACAACAAAAACCCTACCCAATTACTACTAATAATCTTAGACATATATTTTAGTTTTCCTCGTATGAAAACAGTCTGTGTCCTTATTGAGTCTTTTGTAATTAGTCTTTGATGTGTATCTTATATTTCTGTTGGATCTTATATATCAAATTTTCTATTAAGCTCAGGATTATTTTTTTGCCACAAAATCCGGAAAATCTGGCAATTCACTGAGTGTCCCATTTTTAAAATTTTTTATTCAGCATTAACTTTGCTGGGTATAGATCACAGAATTTCAAAGCTGAAAGAAATGTCATGGTCCTGGATTCTTTGCCCTTTTATCTCTAACTCTTTTTTCTCAGAAATTTCATTCATTATCAGGAGACCTCAGATCTAGTTCTCCCCCCTTCATCTTACAAAAGAATAAACCAAGACCAAGCAAGGTTAAGTGACTGATACTATATTTCATGATAACTTGTGACTTCATAGAAGAAAGAAGGGAGGAAACAAGCAATTATTAAGTCTCTACCATATTCTAGGCACTGTGATAAGCACATTACAAATACCTCATTTGATCTTCATTTGATCCTGGTAGAAAGGTGTTATCATCCCCATTTCACAGCTGAGGAGACAAAGGTTAAGGGACTTGCCCAGGATCACACAGATAGTAAATGTCTGAGTCTCCTGACTCCAGGCCCGTTACTCTATCCACTATGCCACATGTGTCTCTGTAAACAGATTTCTTTTAAATATCAGCTCCACGATACATTTAAGATATAATTCAATTTGCAATTACATTTTTAAAATTTGAATTTTACAAATATTGACATTTATGATTTTGTCCATGGACTTGGTAAATTCTCTTTTCAATTTTTTTATATTGATAATTTGGTTTTTCTCTCTGATTTTTAAAAAATCACCTAAGTCAATGGTTTATCTAGTTTTTTTGTTTTAAAAAAATCTTTGTTTTTTGTTTCAATTTAATTTTTTGCTTTCCTTTTGTTAACCTTTCTTATTTTCAGAATTTCAATTTTAGTGTTTACTTAGGAATCTGGAATTTGTTGTTTTTCTTTTTTTCTTTAAAGAGACGACCTTTATCTTTTTTATTTCTTTACTTTTTTGGAGAGCATAGGTCAGGGGTTAAGTCAACTTAATCCCTTAAGTTGAGGTTAAGAGACTTGCCCAAGGTCACATGACTCAGTAAGAGTTAAGTGTCTGAGGTCAAATTTGAACTCAGGTCTTCTTGACTCCAGGGCCAGTGCTCTATTCACCATGCAACCTAGCTGCCCCTAATTTGTTGTTTTTCTAATCATTACTGCGTGCCACATTTATGGATCAGTTCAATCTATCTTTCATTGGTGAAAATGTTTAGAAATATGTACTTCCTCCAAGTTCTGCTTTTGCTGCATCCTAAAAGTTTTGATAAGCTATCTCATTGTTACTTTCTTTGATGAATTTCTGTGTTTCTATGATTTGTGCTTTGCCCTACCAATTGTTTAGGATTAAATTAAATCACTTAATTTTGAATTCTTTCTGCAAATTACTTTTTACTGACTACAATTTATTGTGTTGTGGTTAGTAATGGATATGTTCAATATTTCTGCCTTTATGAAGTTCTATAAATGTAGCCAGTTTTTGTAAAGGTGCCATATACGGCTGATATTCTCACATTCATTTATTGCCAGGAATCTATTATACTTTTCTTTTCTGAAATTCTTTTCAGGTGCTTAAGATCTTTCTTGTTTATCATTTTGTTTCTTAAAGGGGCACACTGAGTCCCAAGCATTATAGTTTTGCTATTTCTCTCTTTAATTCAACCAACTTTTCCTCTAAGTATTAGACTCTATGCTATTCAATGAATATATTAAGTTTAAATATTATTTTATTGTTTATGATTCTTTTAAACATAATGTAGTTTCCCTCTTTATCTCTTTTAACCATATCTATTTTTGCTCTTGTCTTACCTGAAATTTGTATTTTTGCCCTGGCTTTTAAAAATTCATTTGATAAACTCAATTTTGTTTGAGTCCTTAATTTAACTCTGAATCTTTGTTTTTAACATATTGTTGAATTCTATTCTCTAATCTATATTATTATTCTCTGACGTTTTCTAGGTTAGTTCATCTCATTCATGCTCACAGTTATGATTGTTAATTGTATATTTCCTTCCATCATATCCTTAAATTTTTTCCTCATTTTATCCTTCCCGCATCTCCAACCAACTTCTTCTTTTTTCAATTATTTTTAAAATTTGTTTTCTTGTTTACATCATTCATTTTCATGACATTTTTGAATTACAAACTTTCTCTACGTCTTTCCTCTGCCCTAACCCTAAAACAGCAATCCCACTGTAAAGCCCCTCCCCTGCTCTGCTCTCTT
>JAQQSW010007633.1:0-13656 GCA_028646575.1 Pseudocheirus occidentalis
TTAAGGCATTCTTCTCCTCATTGTCTTTTTGGGCCTCTTTTGACATTTGAGTTAATGTGTTCTTTAAAGTGTTGTTTTCTTCAGTCAGGTTGTTGACTCTCTTTTCATGATTTTCTCTCATCATTCTCATTTCTCTTCCCAAGTTTTTCCTCCACTTCTCTTATTTGTTTTTCAAAGTCCTTTTTCAGTTGATCTATAGCTTGTAGGCAATCTTCAAGTGTCATGGCAGCATTTGGTGTGGGAGTTCTGACTGTTGTCTTCTTCCCACTTCATGCTTTGATCCTTTTTGTCTACAAAAAGGATTCTAGAGTTTTATTGCTGTTCTTATTTTGCTTCTTTCCCTCATGTTGGCCAGTCAATTAATTGGCTGATTTTTTTAGGTCTGTGAAATTCTCCTTCCAGGGGTGAAACTCTGTCCCAAATCACTGAGGTTTTCCCAGCTGCCAAAGCTATTAGGAGTGTGTTGCAGCCCCCATCAGCTTTGGCTTGCTGAAAGTGCACCCCAGGATCACCACCCAAGACCATGAACTGGATCCAGACTGCTCAATGGAAGAGCCCTTGGCCCTGATCAATCATCTCAGCCCTGCTGCTATTGTCAGGCCAGGAGCCCTGAAGCAGCCCAGTGGAGGCATTTACTAGTTGTAGCAGACCCTGCCATTGTTCTTCTGTTTCCTTGCCTTTGGGGCAGATTGGCCAAACTGCTTTTCCTCTCCCAAATTTAGCTTGAAAGCTTCACTTTCACTGACTTTCTCTAATCCTTATTCTTCCTGGCTTGATAGATTTGGAGATTGCTCCAGGTGCTGCAGATCTGTTCTCCAGGGTCGACTCATGATTCGCTGCTTGGCTCCTCCTGACCACCCTGGGGCCTGGCCGAGGTTGCAATTTTGAGCTGGGCTGGCCTTGGTTCCCAGCCTGCCGCCATGAGCTCCTCCTGCCAAGGTGCCTTCAGTGAGAGATGTGTTTTGTGTATTTTTGTGAGTTTGGGAGGCCTAAAATTTGTTTAGAGTCATATTTAATGGGTATTTAGGGTGGCTCTGTGGGTGCTGCAAAACTTTGCTGCTTCCACACTGCCATCTTAGCTCCTCTATAGGTTGCTTTTAATTAATTTCATTTTTATTAATCTCCTCTTTGGTTTTCGAATTTGGTATTGAATTGGGGATTTGTAATTTGTACTTTTTTAGATTCTTCAGTTGCATCCTGAATTAGTTGATCCCTTCTTTCTGTATTTTATTCAAGTAATCATTTACAAATATAAAGCATCCCCTAAGAAATGCTTTCTCTTCATCCCATAAGTTTTTCTATGTTGTTTCATCATCATCATTTGCTTGGATGAAGATATTGATTGCTTCTATGATTTGATATATGACCCACTCATCCTTCAGGATTAGATTATTTAGTTGCTGATAAATTTTTAGTGAACATTTTTAGTACTCTTTATTATGTATAATTTTATTGCATCATGATCTGAAAAGGATTTATCTAATATTTATGCCTTTTTGCATTGAACTGTGATTTTTTTTACCCTAGTATATGATAATTTTTTGTGTATATGCCATGTACTACCAAGAAAAGGTATATTGCTTGCTATCCACATTCAGTTTTCTTCAGTAGTCTACCACATCTTACTTTTCTAAAATTCTATTCATCTCTTTAACTTCTTTTCTTTTCACTTTGTGGTTAATTTTATATATTTCTGAGAGGGGGAGGTCGAGTACCCCTACTAGTATAATTTTATTATTTGTTTCTTCCTGTAACTCTCTTAACTTCTCCTCTAAGTATTTGCATACTATACCACTTGGTACATATATGTTTGGTAAGTATATTCATTATTTGTGGTACCTTTTAGCAGAATGAGGTTTCCTTCCCTATCTCTTTTAATTAAGTCAATTTTTGCTTTTACTTTGTCTGAGGTCAGGCTGTCCCTGCTTTTTTTTTTTACTTCAACTGAAGCATAATTAATTCTGCCCCAGCCTTTTAACTTTACTCTGTGTGTGTCTCTATGCTTCAAATATGTTTCTTGTAAACAATATATTGTAGAATTGTGAATCTTAATACATTCTGCTATCCCCTTTTATTCTATGAGCTTATGTCACATTCACATTCAAATATATGATTACTGTGTCTTTTTTCTATCCTATTTTCCCCATTTTTATATTTTTCTTTCTTCTTTCTCACTTTCCCTCCTCAACAGAGTTTTGCTTTCAACCACCATCTCCCTCAGTCTGTCTTCTCTTCTATCCATCCTCTCCCATTTCTTTCCTACTTTCTATATGTTAAGTTAGATTTCTCTACTTTAATAATGTTCTTCCCTCTTTGAACTAAATCTGGTGAAAGTAAGGTTCAGAAATGATTATCCTCCTCCCTTCTTTCCCTCTCATGTAATAGTTTTCTCTGTCTTTTCATATGATATAATTTACCCTTGTCTAACTCTTACCTTTCCTCTTCTCCAAGTGCAATCCCTTTTTGGTGGTTGATTAAATATAAATATTTTTATCATCACTTCAAAGACAATTTATACCCATGTCCTCTGTCTATACATAAACCTTTTAAATGTCATAATATCACTACAGCTCTCAAGAGTTACAAGTGTTATCTTCCCCGCAAAGGATGTGTATAGTTGGCCCCTATTAATAAGTTGTTTTTTTCTTTCATATTTGTCTTTTTAATGCCTCTCTTGAGTCTTGTATGTACAAATCAAATTTTATATTGAGCCTTTTCATCAACATAATCTGAAAGTCCCCTGTTTCATTGAATGACCATCTTTTCCTCTATAAGATTATACTCAGTTTCACTGGGTAATTGATGCATGGTTGTAACCTAAGCTCCTTTGCCTTATGGAATATCACATTCCATTCCCCCTGAGCTTTTAATGTAGATGCTGCAAGGTCCTGTCAATCGACTCAACCCTGCTGTGAGATCCATAGACGAGGGGCTCTAAAGCAACCCAGTGGTGGCAACCACCAGTTACAGCAGTTTCTGCCCTTTCCCCACTGCTTCCTTGCCTTGGGGGTAGATTGGCCCCACTGCTTTTTCTCCCCCAAATTTAGCTTTAATGCTTCACTCACTTTCACTGACCTTTAATCCTGGCTTATGCAGATTGCTCCAGATGCTTTACATCTTCTCTGAAGTAGACTCGCACTGTGGCTTGGGAGGCTCGGCTCCTCCTGGCCCACCCTGGAGCCTGGCCACATGGAGTTTTCAGGCTGGCCTGGTCTCAGCTCCTGGCCTGGGATGAGCCCCTCCTGCCAGCTGCCTTTCTCTAATCCCTATTTTCACACCTTTCTTTAGTACTTATTTTTCACACTTTGGTAGATGTGGAGTTACTGGAGGCTGTAGCTCTTCTCTCTTGTAGACTGGCTGTACCTTGGCTTGGCTCCTTCCTACCAACCCTGGGCCTGGTTTCAAGCTGGGCAGGCCTTGGCTCACATCCTGCCGCGGTGATCTCCTGCTGCAGAGTTGCCTTCAGTGAGAGATGTGTTTTCTGTATTCTTTGAGTTTGAGAGTCCCAGAATTTGTCCAGCGTCATATTTTTGTGTGTATTTAGGGTGGCTGTGTGGGAGCTGTGGGACGCTGCTGCCTCTATGCTGCCATCTTGGCTCCTCCCCTGGAAGTCCCTCAAAAATGTTTCTTTTTAAAATTTTGAGTTCCAGATTTTTCCCTTCTTCCCTCCTCACCCACCCCCACTGGGAAGAGAAGCAATTCACTGTAGGTTGTACATGTCTAGTTACACAAAACATTTTCATAGTAGTTATATTGTGAAAGACTAACTAAAATTCCCACCATCCTAACCCCCCACTTGTTCTATTTTCTCCTTTGACTCTGTCGCTTTTCAAAAGTGCTTCTAACTGTCTTCTCCCACAACGTGTACTCCCTTCCCCCCTATTTTCAGGTAGAACAAGATACACAATAGAATGTGTAGGTTAGTCTATCCTTAAGCCAAATTCAATGAAAGTAAAGTTGTTGCATTCTCTTTCACCTTCCTGCTTTTCCCCTCCATTGTAACAGTGCTCTCTTGCCTCTTTTATATGAGATAATTTACCCTAATCTATCTCTCCCTTTGTCCTTCTCCCAATAAATACTTCACTTGCCTCATAATTTTATTTTTTAGATATCCCTTCATATTCAACTCATCCAGTGCCCTCTATGTGTACATATACATACACATGCCCACACACATATATATATTTATAAATACATACACCCTCCTGTACATATGTATATATGTATGTATGACACATATAAACATGTATATATAAATATGCATGTATTGATAGATACAGATATAGATACAGAGACAGAGATAGAGATAGGGAAATGTTTTTTTCAACAATCCTCATACTGAAAAAAGTCTCATGAGTTTCAATTATTGTTTTTACATATAGGAGTACAAATAGTTCAACTTCAATAGGTTCCTTATGATTTCTTTTTCCTATTTACCTTCTCATGCTTCTCTTGCTTCTTGTAATTAATCATAAAATTTTCTATTCAGCCCTGTTTTTTTTTCATTAAGAATGCTTGAAAGTCCTCCATTTCATTGAATGGCCATATTTTCCCCTAAAGGATTATACTCAGTTTTGCTGGGTAGGTGATTCTTGGTTTTAATCCTAGCTCCTCTGACCTCTGTAATATCATATTCCAAGCTCTTATATCCCTTAATGTAGAAGCTGCTAGGTCTTGAGTTATCCTGATTGTGTTTCCACAATACTCAAATTGTTTCATCCTGACTGTTTGTAGTATTTTTTTCCTTGACCTGGGAACTCTGGAATTGGGCTATAATATTGCTAGGAGGTATTTTCTGGAGATCTTTTTCAAGATGCCTCATATTTTTTTCACGTGTTTGCATCTGTTATATAGTATTTTAATTTCTCATAAAGTCATTAGCTTCTGATTGTTCCAATCTAATTTTGAAGGAGTTATTATCTTGAGTGCATTTTACAAATACCTTTTCCATCTGGCAAATTTGGACTTTTAAGGCATTCTTCTCTTCATTAGATTTTTGGGACTCTTTTGCCATTTTAGTTAATGTTTTAAGGTTTTATTTTCTTCAATGAATTTTTTGGTCTCCTTTAGCAGGCTGTTGATTCTCTTTTCATGATTTCCCTGCATCATTCTCATTTCTCTTCCCAATTCCCCCCCCTCCACTTCTCTTACTTGATTTTCAAAATCTTTCTTGAGCTCCTCCATGATCTGTAACCAATTCATATTTTTCTTGGAAGATTTTGATGGAGGAATTTTGACTTTGCTGTCTTCCTCCTATTACATGTTTTGATCCTTATTATGTGTGCAAAATGAATCTATGATCTAACTACATTTCCTCTGCTTGCTCATATTGACAGTCAGTTACTTGGCTTTTGAACTCTTTGCTGTGGTAGAACTCTGCCTCTAGAGAGAGCTTTGCTCCAAATCGCTGTGATATTCGCAGATGCTGGACCTATTTGGAGGGTGCCCTCCTGACAGCCCCCAGAAGCTCTGGCACACTGGCCACACACCCCAGGATAACCACACAAGACAGTGATCCAGATCAAAGCAGATTAAAGCCAGGCGTATTACCCTCCAAATGGTTGCTTGGCCCCCTACAGTCTATAGGCCAGTAGGTCATAAGGCATCCACATGGCCAGCAACTGCACAGCCATGCCTCTGTGATTTCTTGCCCTGGGGGTGGGGTCCAGACCTTGCTCTTGTGTACCCCCATGTTCTAACAGAGCGCAACAGTGACTTTGTACTTTCTCTTTGGCGTTTAGGGGTTGAGACATCTGGAAAATGCCACAACTGCTGCTGATCCATTCTCCTGAAATCTTCTCTGGTCACCCCTGTTTGGGAACTCCCTGAGGCCAGAACCATGCAGCTCCTGTGGCACTGTGCTTGGCTCCCAGTGCACTGCAATAGACCTTTCCTGCATCCTTGCCAGGCTGTTTTCAGTGGGAGATTTTCTTCTTTTTGTCTCTTTGTGTGTATTGTAGCTCTAAACTTTATTTAGAGTCATTTTTTACAGCTATTAGAAGTGGTTGGAGGTGGAGCCCATATCAAATTGTGCTTCTACTCTGCCATTTTCCCTCCACTTGGACTAATTCTTAATATCTCACATTCTCATTTGTTTCCACTTGCCCAATTGTAATTTTAAAAACTTATTTTCTTCTATTTCATTTTGCACCCCCTTTTCTGTTTAGTGTATTGTAATTTTAAAGGAATTCTTCTCTTAAGTGAGTTTTTGTACCTCCTATTCCATTTGGTTAATACTACTTTTTAAAGAATTTTTTTTCTTTAGTATATTTTTTCCCCTTTTGAACAATTGTATTTTTCAAGGACTTGATTTTTTCAGTGTACTTTTTTCCAAATTTGGCCAACTGTATTTTTTAAAGACTCATTTTCTACAGTCAATTTTTGTCCTTCCTTTTTCAAGCTGTTGACACTCTCTGGCATATCTCTCATTTGTTTTCTTAATTTTTCTTCTCCCTGTTTTATTTGACTTTTAAAACCATTCTTGAGCTCTTCCAAGAAGGCTTTTTAAAATTGAGACCAATTCATAATCCCCTTGAAATTTTGGATGTGTGTATATTGACAATATTGTCCTATTCTGAATATTTGTTTTGATCTTCTATGTACCATAATAAGAATCTATGGTCATTGTTCATTTCTGCTTTTTGCTCATGGTGTTTGCCTATTTCCTGGCTTTATAAAATTGAGTTTTCATGCTGTAGCATGGGGGCACTGACCCAAGCTTCTTGTGCTAGGAGTCTAAGACCTGGTCACTAGCTTTGTGTACGAGGGTCTCAGATGCTGGCATGTGAATATTGTAAGTGTCTGGTTTCTTACCTAGTGCTGAGCTGGGGTATACAATACTAGAACTCTCATGGTAGAGGTGGGGAGTTTGTCCCTTAGAGGATGCGCGATCCCTAGGACTTCCTCAAAACCCTTAAACATTTGGCGGCTGGAGGGTGTTTGCCAGAATGGACCTGTGCCTCCTAGAGTTGTGCTAAAAGGGAGAGGGATGTGACGGCTAGAGAATACAGGCCTATGTGGTGGTTTTCTCAGCTAGTGTCTACCAGCTCTCCTGCCTGCCCTGAGGCACTTTGAAGAGGGTAGTGTTGAGGAGTTGATACTGGTGTTTCAGCTCACCTACTCCAACAACCTGGGATTCAAGAACTTGCCCAGGTTTCCTGAGGTGGAGTTTTCTGCTGGCTTGCTGTTACATCTCCCATCCTGTACAACTCCCACTACTTCAGAGGGGCCTTTCCCATTCATTCTCCAAGATTCTTAGGCTATAATACTGCTTCACCCCAACTTTCTGCTGACTGGGGTGTTCTCATGGCTTTCCCTGGGGATGATATTGTCTGTGCTTTCAGAAGTTAATAGGGGAAGGTGAGACCTACTGACTTCTTACTCCACCATCTTGGCTCCCAGAAGTTTCTTCTTTCTAATCTTAAAAGGATTACATTTTATGTGCGTAGACAAGGAATACATATATAAGTCAATAAAGAGAATAAATGAAAATAAATACAAGGTATTTAAATATATGCTAGAAAGAGGATGCATTAGCACTCAGAGGATCACAAAAGTGTTCACATGAAAAGATTGCATTTCAATTGTGTCTTGAAAAAAGAAAAGTATTCTATGAGATGAAGCTGAGGCAATAGTACACTCCATTCATAGAAGACTCCTAGTATAAAAGCAAGCAAGGCAGAAAGGGGTGTTAGGAACAAGGAAGAGAGAGAGGGCCAGTTTGGATGGATTATAGCATGAAAGAGGGATATTAATGGACAGTGCAGCTGGAAAGATTGGTTGGGGTACAAAGCTATAGAGAAAAATAGGGAGGTACTTAAAAGTTAACAGAATAATTTATATTTTATCAGAGGAGCAATATGGGGACATTGGAATTTACTGAGTAGGATATTAACATGACCAGATCTGTGCTTACTTTGATAGGAAGTTGGAGAAAGTACAGCAGTGGAATGAAACTTGATGAAGAGAGTAAGTATTAGGCTATGCCAATAACCAGGGGAGGGGGGAAAGTGATGAGCACCTGAACTAAGTTAGTAATTGTGTGAGTAGAGAGAAGGGGTCAATGAAAGATGTTACAAAGATAAAAATGACAAGAACTCACAACTTACTAGATGCAAGTAGTAAAGAAGAATAAAAAGTCTAGGAGAATATCAAGGTTATAACTGTGGGAGACTAAAAGAATGTGTCACCCAACTGAAATAAGGAAGGTTGGGTGATGAGTGTGTGTTGAATAAAAGATAATGTGTTCATGTTTGAGTATGCTGGATTTGAATAGTCTCTGCAGTTCTTAGTTTGAAATGAACAGTAGTTGATTGGTGATGTGAACTCAAGTATAGAAGAAAGACTGAGGTTGGGGATATGTTGCAAAGATGAGAATCATCTTCATAGAGGTGATAATTAAATGCATGTGTGTATGTGTGTATTCACAACATGCATCCTCAAGAGACAAATAGTCAAAAGATCTTAAAAGGTAGTTTTCCAAGAAAGAAATGCAAAATGTCAGTATACATACACACATGTATCAGTATATATAAATATATAACTGTATATATAAATATACAACAGCATGTATAAATATGTATAATATATAAATATATAACAGTATACATGGATATAAATATGAATATCAGCACATATAAATCTGTATAAGCATGACTGTATATACATATGAGTGTCTATATTTATATGCATACATATATATCTGTGTGTATACTCATACACATATATACACACACTGATATGTATGTATATGTGTGTATATAAATGTGCGTATAGATGTATGTATGTATATTTTCTCTCTCTCTCTGTCTCTCTCTCTCTCTCTCTGTCTTTCTCTCTCTCTCTCTTGCTTTTTTTAGAGGGAGGAAGGCAAGGCAAGTGGGGTTAAGTGACTTGCCCAAGGCCACATGGCTAGTAAATGTTACATGTCTGAGGCTGGATTTGAACTCAGATCCTCCTGACTCCAGAGCTGGTGCTCTATTCACTGCACCATCTAGACACCCCTTTATATTCTCTTCAAAAAAGCAATCAATAACAAGAGAAAAAATATCTAATAAGCTGTTTTAATCAAATTTGTAGGCTTGTTTTATAGTTTAGGAAATGAAGTTCAGGAAGTTTTAAAGGACTCATATATTCATATAAAATTTTATAGGTATCTTTAATAAGGAAAGTATGTTTATCTGAGTTTCAATTGATTCATGTCAGCTGAGTGGGGGTAAATAATATTGGCTTAAAGTAATAAATTCATATGATAATACAATTTTATTTCATTTGAAAAAATGCTCTAAATCATCATTGATTAGAGAAATGCAATTTGAAACAACTGTAAAGTACCACCTGACACCTATCAGATTACCGCATATGACATAAAGGAAAATGATGAATGTTGGATGGGATGTGGAAAAATTGAGTCATTAGTGTTCTCTTAGCAGAGATGGAAACTGATCTGACCATTCTGGAGAGCAGTTTGGAACTACGCCCAAAGGGTTAGAAAACTGCATAATCCTTGACCCAGCAATACCACTACTTGGTTTGTATCCCTAAGAAAATTTAAAAAAAAAAGAAATTAAGAAAAAAAAGGAAAAGGAAAAGGACCTCTATGTACAAATGATAATTTTGGCATTTGTTTTTGTGGTGGCAAAAATTAGAAATTGAAGGAATGCCCATCGCTTGAGGAATGGTTAAACAGTAATATGGTTAAACAATAATTGGCATATGGTTCTAATAGAATACTACTGTATTATGAAAAAAATGTATGAGCATGATGGTTACAGAAAAACTGGACAGACTTATATGAACTGATGCAAAGCTAAGTGAGCAGAACCAGAACAACATGATACAGAGTAACATCAGTGTTGTACAATGAGCAATTGTGAAAAAAAAAATTAGCTATTCTCTGCAATACAAACATCCAAGAAAATGATGAAATACTTATGATGAAAAGTGCTATTCTCCTCCAGAGAAAGAAGTAGAGTCAAATTGCAGATTGAAGCATACATTTTAACCTTTATTTTTGTTTGTTTGTGTATTCTTGCAACATGGCTAATATGGATGTATATTTTGTGTGATTGCATACATATAAGCTATATCAAGTTGCTTGCCTTCTAAATGAAGGATGAGGAAGTAAAGGAGGAAAATAATTTAAAAGTAAAAATTTTTCAAAAAGAATGTTAAACATATTGTAAATGTAATTAGAAAAAATAAAGTATCAATGGTTTGAAAAATACCATATAGTTCTTTATTTGGCACAACTGGTAGAAGTATCATGTGCAGTTTTAATTTATTGATTTTTGTAAATTAACAGTGATCATTCCTTGTTCTTCTTCTTACAGATTAACAGAAATTTTTTTTTATTTTTAAAAGTTATCTAAATCTTGCAGAAAGAAAGCTTTTTCTTGCTGAAATTATGGTAGGCATTCTGAAACTTTTACAATAGTGAAAACAGTTTTGTTAAAAACATAAATATATTGAAGGACCTAAGTTAATGAATGAATTTAGAAAACTAGATATGTTTCTTAAAATATACAAAAACTTATTCAAGAAATCTTAAACATGTTGTTTATGAATATAGTTATGCCATTATATATTAACATCCTTCATTTTCTAAGATTAATGTTTGTGAATTCATTCTTATTTCATTGGTTCAGGATAATCATCATATTGTTCCAGGACATTGTGTTAAATAAGTATTTTTTCTATTAGTTTCTTCTTCACTAGAGAACATAATCATTTTAATGTAACAAAGATTAAAATAACCCAAATAGGAGCTACTATTGATCAAAAAAGACTTATTTCCTCCAATTTTGTCTACTTTTCTTTTATGTTAATTAATAAATAGACATATGGAGAAATGTTAACTTTAGATAATATTAGACTCTAGGTATTTTATGAAAAATAAATTATGTCTATATTTTTCCAGGGTCTCTGTGGCTCATCATGAGCTACATGGGAACCATGATTCAGAAGAGAACATGAATCCTCAAATTCCATTAGACTTAGGAGTAATAGGTTTCACAATGGAGAAAGTGCTGGAAGACCTGAGTTCAAATCCTGCCTAAGAGACTTAAGAGCTGTGTGATCCTGGGTAAGTCACTTAACCTCTGATTGCCTCAATGATGTAAAAATAGAACTTATTTTCCAAGGTTGTTGAGAGGATTCAGTGCTAGGATTGCAAATTTGTTGTGTGTCACTTAGAAAGTGCTACATGTTTATTTTTCTTGTTCTTCTTCTAAGAAATAGAAATCAGCCCAAATAATCCTTTTATTTCACAAAACAGGAAAGTGAGGCCAAGAAACATCGAATAATTTCTCCAGGGCCATACGTTTAATAAGTATTGCAATCCAAGCAAGTGAAAATCCTTCACCCTCACTTTTCTGATGTATAAAATAATGGCTGATTTTTTATATAATCAAAAGATGACTTCTAAATCCCTTTTGACTATATATTTTTGAATTGTACCAAAACCCCACAGCCAATACTGTTTCCAAGTTAGTTCATTTCAATACAATCCCATAAATATGTATTGCACAGGCACTATGCCATACTGAATTTCAGTTATAACTTGGTTAAAAACAACAACACAAAGAATTAAGACCATCCTTTTCAAGCCACTAATTATAATTATGATATGCCTAAAACATGGATTCATATAATTGGAGGGAAAAAAAACAACTTGAGAAGTCTTTTAGATCATCCCTTTTTTCTCTTCTTAGATTAATGGCAGAAATGATAAATTTGGGGACCACTAATATTGCTCTTACCATTTTTTTTCCATGCAGGATTGAATATTTTTTGCAATATAAATAGACTGATTTTTAGGTCCTTATTGGATTACCCACAGACTAAATAGATTAAATAGGGAAGGTTTTTTAGATAGGGTCATGCTTTTTTTTTTTATTTTTTAATTCTTTGGAGGACAATTGGGGTTAAGTGACTTGCCCGAGGTCATGCGGCTAGTTTTGGGTAGAGTGTCTGAGGCAGTATTTGAACTCAGGTCCTTCTGACTCCAAGGCCAGTGTTCTATTGACTGTGCCACCTAGCCACCCCCATAGGGTCGTTCTTTCAATGAGTGAAGCAAATATTTAACATTGCCCTCACATTGGGGGAAAATGATGGATGAAATTGACTGAAAAAAAAGAAAAAACAGACTCTGACCACCTCAGCAAAAAGCATTTACCATTATATTCTTTTAATATCCATGTCCTTCAGTGCAATCACAATAGAATTGAATTTGCTAAAATGTTTTGGATGTCATTATTATTTTTATTATTTTTTGCAATTAGCAGTGGGGTACATAAGAAATAGTACTGGACTCCAAGTTAAGATTTCTGGGACATAGCTCCATGAGTAAGAGACATGGTCCTAGGCCTAGACAAATCACTTAATCTTTCTGAATTTCCTCATTTGTAAAAAAAAAAGATGAATAATATTTTCTTGTTCATTATCAATCCCCTCCTAGCTTTCCCTATATTTCTGGACTTCAAAGTAATGCTTCAGTTGTTGTCTCAACTGGAAACTTTGCTTGGATATTAGATCTTCTTACTCTAGGATTTTTAATTATGCCTCAACATTCACACCCTAAAATACCATTTTTCTAGCTCACACTTTTCCCATTGATGTGTTGTCAAGCTCCATTGCTACTTTAGCTTAACTTCTTTTAAAAATCTTCTATTTATTTATTTAATTTTAGTTTGCAGCATTCAATTTCACTAAATTTTGGGTTACAAATTTTCTCCCCCACTTTTCTCTAACCCCCACTCAAAAATAGCTAGTCTACTAAACACTCATTCCCTTAATCTGCATTCTCTTATATCCACTCCCATTCCCATTAACTTTCTAGTAGGGCAAGATGGATTTCTATACCCCTGTGCCTGTATATTTTATTTCCCAATTGCATGTAAAAAAACAATTTTTTAACATTTGGTTTTAAAACTTTAATTTCCACATTCTTTCCCTTCTTCCATCCTCACTCAAGACAAGCAATTCAATAAAGGTTGTAAATGTGTGGTTATGAAAAGTATTTCCATAGTAGTTCTATTGCGAAAGACTAACTATGTCCCTCCAACCTATCATTCTCTCCATTTCTTCTATTTTCTACTGCCCTTTTCAAAAGTATTTTTGTTGTTTTCCCAATGGGTTACTGAATACTTTTATTCCGTACATTGAAGCTACTAAAGATCTGGGCTGTGGGCTCATCAAGAATGCTTGAAATTCCTCTATTTCATTGAATGATAATATTTTCCCCTGAAACATTTTACTCAGTTTTGCTGGGTAGGTGATTCTTGGTTTAAATCTTAGCTCCTTTGACCTGTGGAATATTATTTTCCAAGTCCTTCAATCCTTTAATATAGAAGCTGCTAGATATTGTGTTATCCTGATTGTGTTTCCACGATATTCAAACTGTTTGTTCTTGGCTGCTTGTAATATTTTCTACTAGATCTGGGAACTCCAGAACCTGGCTATAATATTCCTAGTAGTTTTCTTTTTGGAATCTTTTTCAAGAAGTGATTGGTGGGGGCTGTTCAGCGGACAGGTGCAGGCCAGGTCCCTGCGGCCAGGTCACCGAAGCAGAGGGGCAGGAGAGGAGGGCTAGAGCCGCCCCCGCCTGTGGAGGTGTCCTGCCCCCTTCCCCCTCACCCAGTCCCTTTCCCCACTTCC
>JAQQSW010007634.1:0-13656 GCA_028646575.1 Pseudocheirus occidentalis
AATCATTACTGAGTTGATCTAAGCAGATTATCATATAATCCATATCTCTCCATATTTTACACAAAAACAGTGCAAGGTTTTTTTTTTTCCAGAGGTTTTGTGAAAATTTAAGAAGGTAAAGTATATCTATAACATTCCCCTGGTGATCCAATTTAGGAGTCATGTTAAAAAAGAGAGAATCAAGTTCTAATTCTTCTGTTACAACATGACTAATGGGGACATGTGTTTGACGTGATTGTACATGTATGACTTATATCAGATTGCTTGTTATCTTGGGTAGTAACTAGATGCTCTGTTATTATTATTATTTTTTTTTTTACTTACCTTGAGCATCAGCTTCTGCTAACCACTTTTGTTCTGCCATCTCCAGGGCAGGTCTTAATTTGTGACAGAGAAAACAGTATTATAATAAGCAACAAAGAGCTCTACCATCTCTCTGCTGCCAATTATCATTATTGTATCCATTCCAGGAGCTGGGCCTATCCCTTTTTGGACTCTCTTTCTATCAACATTGCTTCTTCACTTTCTTCCTATCCAACAAGAATGGAGTTGGTTTGAAAACCCCACTGAGTGTTCTTTCTCTGTCTCCCAGATCTTCTGGGTAGGACTCTGTCCTATAGTCCCTTCCCTTAACTCCTTCCTTTCTCTTTTCTCTGGGGCCCATAAGGTGGGAACATAGTGACCTTGTGTAGCCTCAGAGGCCTGCCCTGCCAAATAATTACAACCACTATCAAAGAAAGAAATGCTCATAGTTTAAGGGGCCAATAGAAACCATATTGTCCTTGGAAGTTTAACTATAAAACATACACGATAAGCAAATCATAAAATATAACCTTCTTGCTGATAAGAACAGAAGTGAGGTCCTAGTTTCTATAGCATGTGAAATATAAAATCTCCTTAACATTATTCTACCACACTGCTCACTCCAGCAACTCTTAAACTCTTTAAATGAATCCAAATTAACCAATAAATCCCATTGCTCAGTGAAAAATTTATATAACTGGGTAAGATGCTCTAGGACAGCAGTTTTCAACCTGTGGGTTGCGACCCCTTTGGGGGTTAAAAGATCTTTTTACAGGGGTCACAGGGGTGGCCTAAGACCATTGGAAAACACATACTTCCGATGGTCTTAGGTTCGGAGACACCGCTCCTCTATCCATCTCCAGGCGGGTCCACCCACATGCATATACACCCGCATATGAGTATTAAAGAGTCTTAGCATCAGGAAGGTTGAAAACCACTGCTCCAGGGGGAAAATAAACTGTATTTACAGACTATGGGGAAGCAAGGTGATGCTCACAAGTTCCTGCCTGTATAGCCAATAAGGGAGGAAAATATCTACTTTGCTTTGCTCCTGATCCCACTTCATAAGTGAGTACTTATGAAAAGGCCTTAGCTTAAAAGAACCAGGGTCTCCTATTGCATCCTGGATCATCTCCAGTCATCCTGATGAATATCTGGCCATCAGACCCAGATGGCTCTGGAGGAGTAAGTGAGGCTGGTAACCTTTCACAGGCCTCCTTCACTCAAATCAAGGTCAATTTCAAGTCATGTCATCATTTCCCTGATGATAATCCTCTTTGAAAATGAAGGACAAACACAATATTATATTCCAGTGTTGCTTTCACTAGGGGTTAGGGTTCTATCTGACTGCAGTGAATGTAGAGTCATTCCTCTGTTGTCCACCTATTATTGTATCCCCTGTTCTCATGGCCAAGAAGTCTCATTGGCTTTTGACTCAAACCCCTGAACACTTGAGGTAGAAGACACCCTCCCCAGGGAGTTATCAAATTAATTCCAGGATGTTCTTCAAAACAAAACAAAACAAAACAAAAAAGCTGTCTCTTTCCCTATTTACCTTAGGTCATTCTAAGCTTTAAAATTCTAGACGTACTTTTTTTTTTTTAACAGGACTCAGAAAGACTTGGATTTTATCTCTTGTGTATTTTTGGGTATAAATTGCAGGCTATTTCTCCTGGAATATAGATTGGTGGATATGCATAAGTATGAATACCACCAATCTGAGAATTAGAACTCAGGTTATAATACAGAGGAGAGGAATCTTAATCTGCAAACTTGTTAAATATTTTGAAAATAATAATTTCAGTTTACTTGGTTTCTTTTGTAATACTATTTGTTTTATTTTACTTTATGCATTTAAAAACATTTTTACAAGAAAGGATTTATAATACCTATAAGATTGTCAGAGGGACCCAAGACATAGGGATGATTTGGGCTAGCCTGAGGCAATCTTCAGATTTTTGCCCATTGGATCCCCTTGGAGGGTTTGATCTTTCAGGAAGGGCCATTTCCTCCTCTAACCTGCACAATGAAGGATTGGATTTGATGTTAAGGTTTCTTCTACCTCTAAATTCTGTAATTCTATGATCATTACCTTCAATTAGTAGCAACTACTCTATTAACCCTGAAAACAGGTCAATTGGATGACTTACACAGCATTGAAGACAATCAATCAATGAACAGTTATTACGCCTCTGTTAAATGCCGGGCTACATCCTGGGAATAAAGAGAAAAAACAAACAGACAAACAAACAAAACCAAAAACAAAAAAAAAACAGGCAAACAAGCAAAATCAAACCAAATTAAGTTCCTTTTATTCTTTCTTATTTTTTTTAAAACAGTAAGCATATGATGACTCTTTTATTTTTGCTTTGCTTTTTGGAAGGCAATTGGGGTTAAGTGACTCACCCAAGGTCACACTACTAGTTTTTTGTGTTAAGTGTCTGAGGCCGGATTTGAGCTCAGGTCCTCCTGACTCCAGGTCTGGTGATCTCTTCACTGCACCACCCTAGCCGCCCCAAGTCCCTTTTTTTCAAGGATGATTTATAAACTTTCTAGTAATCAGACTTGGGAAAATCTCCAGGAGGTCTATGACAACTTCAGCAAATAGGGCTTGGTAATGACTCTGTGGACTTTTCTATCATATCGGTCTTTCCTGTTAATTTTTCCTCTCTGATTATGTTAAAAAAAAATGACTGATAAGAATTCCAGAGCTAAGGTAATGTAGATATTGGGCTCAGAAATTTTCTATTTGTTTTTGTCGCTGCTAAAACTTGCTTTTCGTGCTAAATAAATATATTTTTTAATTTGTTTTTTTAAGATTCCAACCTTGCCAAGATTTGAGAAGACAGTCTCCATTCAAAAATGTTTCCAATACATTGAAAAGATAATATTACAGGGCAATTGTTCAGGCAAATGACATTTACTTTTGAGGGAAGCAGATCTTTAACCCAACAGCATTCCAACATTGTGGTTAGTGGCCTGCAAATCAAATATTCATTATCAATAAAGTTTCTTTGGAAGAAAACTCTGAAGCCAGAAGAGTAAAATCTCATTAAGACAAAATTCAAAAGGCCTGAAAGAACCTAACTTTTAATTAGTCAGTTTGCATTATCTACTATTTTTGTTAGAAAATAGTAAGGCATTTATTCAACCTGGGAATAGTACTCATTTTGAATTATGCAGTATTTTGAATAAACAGATATTAGCTTAATGAGGTTTTACTACATGAAGTACTGTTAGCAGTTAGCATTTTGTAGGCTGTAGAGGATTTTCATTAGGTCATGCTCAGTGAAACTGTAAGAGAATGAATGAGAAGGAAAGCAAAGAATTATTTCTGAACATTTTGTGGAAAATGATTATTCACTCAAGGAAACATCCTAGAACTCATTCCTTAACTTCAATAATTTCCTATATACAGTTTCCAAAATTTCATTGGAATGAGGAAGAGGAGGAAGAAGCCATGGATTTGGCAGAAAATAGGATAGGAATCCCACCTATGATTTTAGTGGTATAGGGCAGAGGTAACAAAGATGTGGCCTGTGGGCCTCATATGGCCAGCAACATTCAAATATTAACAAATAATCAACCAGATTAAATTGTAATTTTGAATTATTTAGCAGAATAAATTAAAATACAGTAAAATGTAGATAATATTAATATGTGGTTTTGTAAGTCAATATGCATCCACAAGGGTCTTTATATATGATTTAGTAGTCCCAATTTCTATTTCAGTTTGCCACCACTGATATAGGAAACTCCAAGGTGAGAAAATTCTCTATCAATACAAGTTGGCACTTTCTCTGCAGCATATAGTCATTGAAGGCTGCCTAATACACTGGGAAATTAAATTACTGGACCCAGAATGTGTTAAGAAATAGGATTAGAACTCAAGTCTTCCTGGCTCAGAGGCCAGCTCTTTATCTACCTCTTACTTTTCCAAATGGTGATTTTTAATATTGCTAAAAATCATGTTTATTAAGATTTCATACTGTGATTTGGCTAATTCTTATATCCAGGCCATTTTCTCTCTTTCTATAGACCATAAGTATTCATTGGGGAAAAGAAATCCTCTGTAAAAATCAATAATGTAGACTCCTTGACCTGCAAGCATTTGATTTCCTAACTTGCTTCTTGCTAGATAGGTGCAGCAAACATCTCCTTCCAGAAAATATGTAAATGAATGCACAACTGAGTGCTATAAATGCTCTCAACGAATGCCTTTGTCATTGATTGGATGGTTGAGAGAAGATAAAGCAGACAAAGGTAAACAAGCCCATCAGGTCAGAACTAACTAACATTTCAGGCATTATGAGATGCACTTAGGTAATTAGTCCTTTAAAGAGCTTGTCAAACACAGGCAATTTCAAACATATCACACTGAGCTGAACCCTTGTGTGGAGAGAGAGAGAGAGACAGAACTTTATTTTCTGTTGCTATTAGAGTAGTCTAGGCAAACCTGGAATAGCAGAAAGTTGAAAACGCATGTGGAATACCTATTTTTTGCCTCAAGAGAAACACCTTACCTTTCTCCCTCCAGCCTCACCATTCTGGCTCTTGGAAGAGAGTTTGCATTCATTTGCCTTTAATGTTATATCCACATAGGAAAAAAACAAAGCTAAATCTCCTTTTGACTGGATTAAAGCGATCGAGGAAGATCGAGGAGTAAGACAATGGAATGGAGTTTATGAGAAAAATTTGATAGCCCATAACTATTCCATGTCCAATGCTGGGAAAAATAGGGACCGTCATCATTTTGCCAAAATTTCACTGGAGTGAAGAAGAGGAAGAAACCATGAATTTGGCAGAATACTTTTAAAAACAGGACATGAATCTCATGATTTTAGTGGTATAGGGCAGAAGTAATAAAGATACGGCCTGTGGGGCTCATATGGCCAGCAACACTCTCAAATATTAACCAATAATCAACCAGATTAAATTGTAATTTTGAATTATTTAGCAGAAGAAATTAAAATACAATAAAATATAGATGATGCTAATATGTGGTTTTGTAAGTCAATGTGCTACCACACGGGGTCTTTATATATGGTTTAATAGTCTTCATTTCTGTTTCAGTTTGACACCACTGATATAGAGAACTTCAAGGTGAGAAAGCTCTGTATCAATACAAGTTGGCACTTTCTGTGCAACGCGTAGTCATTAAAGGCTGCCTAGTATACTGAGAAGTTAAATTACTGGAGCAGGCTTATGTAGCCAAAATGTGTTAAGAGGTAGGATTAGAACTCAGCTCAAAGGTCAGTTCTTTATCTGCCTCTTAATAACGTATAAATCTCCCAACCACCTGGTGGCCTACAAGTGGAAATTAAGGAGAAATATAATAGCACCAACTATGGAAAGTTGCAAGTCTCATGTACAGTTGTAATGAGTATTTGTCGTCCTCGGCTAAGAGACACCTGTAGTCTTACTTTGACTTTGCAGTTTTGTCTAAAACAACTTCTTTTACTATTGCAAAAATATTTGACCACCTTTCTTGGTCTCCCACCCTTGAACAAGGAATGCCTTCTCATAACAATTACCACCCAAGACAGCTACATGGCAAGTATTTCCCCTGCCCCCTGCCTCCTTTTCCCCTTGAGTGATTCCTACTTTCTCTACCCTTCTCTGCCTGTGAAAGGTATTACTTATTTACCTTAAATTACCCTAGAATGCTGTTGTTTTGCTGTGGACCTGAAAAGTTATAAAAACTCAATCTGTAATCTTAAATTCAAGCTGCTATTAGTGAGACATCAGTATACCAATAAATGGCTTTGAGTTGGACTTCCTATCTTTGACTAACAGTCTTTGGAGCCCCTTCTTTCCCTGACACTCAATATGTTGGTGGGCAGCTCCCAAGAAGACCCCTTCCTTTGGGTCAAGATTATTCCTTGACACCAACAACACATTCAGTAAACTTTATATTAAATTCAATTTAATGCAAAAAAAATCTGTCTGACCTTAAAGAGAGTCCTTTCTATTGGAAGATGTTGACTTTCTGTTCAAAACCTAACAGTTTATTCAGCAAACCTCTTTCATTAGAAAAGTACATTGGAAGCACATCAAAAGATTTTTTTTCCCCCTGTGCTGCCCAATATTGCGTTGGCAAAGAAAACCAATTTATCAGTCTTTAAAATGTACTGGGTCTTTCTTTGTCCTTTTCCTATCTCTCTCAAAGAAAGTTTCATAGTTCTTTATAATGGGATTTGAAGCTCATCAAGGCCTTAACAAATTCTTATCCAGGGGTGGCTAGGTGGTGCAGTGAATAGAGCACCGGCCCTGGAGTCAGGAGTACCTGAGTTCAAATCCGGCCTCAGACACTTAACACACACACAAAAAAAAAACTAGCCGTGTGACCTTGGGCAAGTCACTTAACCCCAACTGCCCTCCAAAAAAGCAAAAAAAAAAAACAAAAAAAAAAAAACAAATTCTTATCCAGATCCTTCGTTTCAGAGATGAACAAACTGAGGTTCAGAGAAATGCAGTGGATTGCATAAAATCTCAGGACCAGTAACCAAGAAGAACAGCTAGGATTCCAACCCTAATCCTTTTACTCCAAAGTCACCATTCATTCTTTTCACTTAAGCTACTTTTTTTTTCCTGCATATAAACCATACATGTGGTTTACCCTGGTGTGTTCCACTCCGCTTTTCTTTCTAAGATGTAAGCTGCATCTTTTTTATGCCCAATATCATGTTATAGATTGGAGAAGAAATAACAACTTCCTTCATCCTCTGATTCTTTATTTGTCAAATGAGGACAATCACATTGCCTGTTTTGAGAAAAGTGCTTCTTAAACCTTAAAGGGAAATTACATTTTAGGGCTGCATTATAGTCAAGTTAAAAGTATACTGGATCTAGATTCATGCCATGGATAATGCTCATGTTTGTGCCAAATTCTGGGGCTTATGTTTAGATTGGAATTTGCTTTATTACTATCATTGTTTAATGCAAAAGATCTTATGTGAGAAGTAAAGCATAGACTAGAAATTAGGGTAACAAGAAAGCTCTTTGTGGCAGAAATGTTACTTAATTGTATGCATCACCCCATCCACTTCTCTCTCCATGCTAATCACCAAGACATTTGTTCTTAAATAGAAGTAATCTGTTGAGTTTGCACTCCTTCCTCTGGAAACCCAAGTGATTGTTCTGATTACCTGACAAGAACCTATGCTGAAACAATCTCGTAGATTTTGAGGCTAATTGATAAGGAGTAAATGTCTATTTACACACCAAAATACTCAGGTAATAAGAGAAGATTGGAAATCAATTCCTCCCTCCTTCCCTCTTACATTTAGCAAAGTGTGTCAAGGACACTGAAGATTGGCTGATTTTTATAGCTCCATCAATGATCAGTAGATATCCACCTTAAAATGTAACAATTTCTGTTCCCCACAATTAAGGCTTCTAGGGTATGTTCTTTTTAATTACAAATAGCACGTTGTCACAGTTTGCAATCTAAGTGGTGAAGGGCTTCTTTATAATTTTCTTGTCCTATGGAGTCCTACACACACACCTCTATACCATATAAACAGGTGTCTGATCCAGTCTAGTTCAGGAAGAAGGGGAAAAATAATACTTCCTCAGAGTCATATTCCAAATCACTTGGAGAGTTGGTTTTCTAGGAAAGCAGGGTAACCATTTTGTCTAGTATCACCAAATTGTAGTTTTCCTTGAAACTTAAATGTCATTTGGTAAATGCATTTTAAAAGACCACTTGGGGATGGCCATTGAACAGTCAGAAAACGGAATCAATAGGATATCCAAGGTATTATTTCTTTGTTTTCAGATCCATTTGTTGTGCTTCATTTTGCAAGTTGCCTGCCCAAGCCAAATAGAGACTTATCAATAAAAGCAAGCCATTAATCCACCCATGACAAAAATTAAGATATATTTCCCCTTTAAGCCTGACTGCCCTCAGTTTTGTTCTGCAATAGAGGTCAATAACCTGTAAGTGGTTAATGAATATTGTTCTAATGTTCCTTTCATTATTGAATCAGTGAGGACTTTGTGAAAGACATAATGCTTTGCTGCATTTGTTTTGAATTTATTAAGCATTACTGAATGGCTCTGAATCTTATTGATACTAGTTAATATTTTGAATGAAATGTAACTATAAACAGATGGTATGGGTGACTTTTAAAAACAAACTATGTAAAATATGTATCTGTGAATTATATTAAAATAAGTAATATATTAAAATTCATAATTAAATAATTTCTACGAATAAGAACATCATCATCATCATTATTATAGAAAAATAACTCTCATCTTGATTGTTCATATAGAAAATGTAGTGAAAAAGTTTCTATCCTACTATTTTTCTTTTACATTTAATGCTCTGTAGATTCTTGCACAAGTAGAAAAAATAATTGGTTTTTGTAGGTAATTAAAAGTATTAGTTCATGAATTCATCTTTTATAGACTTAATGAAAATTTCTTCAATATATCTAGTAGCAGATAAGATGATGGGGATCCTTTGAATCTCATTCTGTTAATTAATAAATGCTTATTCACTCCCCTTCCCTTTTTACACATGGTTTCAATTTATTCTAATAAGTTCCTGTATTTTGAATGATTATTATTGCTTGCCATGAGAGGTGATGAGTATTTGGTATAGTGACATTTATAAAAAATGCTACTCTCAAATTTTTATAGGACCATGTTATGCACAAGAAACTATGGGCAGCTGTGGATGACTGGTTTGAAAGTTCAATTCCAATGAAGATTTTTGGTTGAGCTGTCCTGGTATTTTGAGTTATATAATTGTAGTTTGGGGACTTGTCTGCCAGTCTAAGAAAGATAATGAGTTGCTGATATATAGTTCTAGTCAGCAGGTCATATCTTGTTAGGCAGGTGGTAGGTGCTAAATTTTTCAAGCCTACAGTAATGTATTGTGTGATTGTGACTTTTTCCTTGCATAATATACATTGTTCACTATGTATGGGTTCCTTATGAATACCCTTTTTACAATTTTTGATGTCAATGACTTTATCTTGAAAAGCCACCATAAAGCTTTTCATAAACAAATTGGTAGACTTTGGCCATTCATTTAACACTTCTTTAATAATGTATAGTGATGGGAAAATGAATTAAGTCAAAGCCAAATAATTAAATGTTATATATTTTAATAAACTTTATAATGTGCTGTATGTGTTAATTTGATTGTAACCATTTGTTTTACACTATTTAGAGTTTCTAATATCTTGACAGATATCCTTTAGTTCCTTGTTAAGTCAGCACACCACATTAGATACTAAACATACAAGGACTATGTCCTTTTCCAAGTCTAGACCTGATTATTGCTCATAGGTTTTCCCTGGGATTTAAAACATGTGAGAACCCAGATCACAGAATTATCTCCATCTACTGAATACATTTCTTAACTTTTTATGTTGTATCATGCTGAAAGAATTCATCTCCATTTTGGAACCTGTGCCATTCTGGAACAATTTTGCTTCTCATTATACCTATATATTTCTCAAATATCATCATTATCATAATGGAGACGATTTCCAGCTCCACTGGAAGTAAAAAATCCTCACATCGTTTTTAGGGTGTATATTTTTTTCTTTCTAATGAAAGTGTCTCTATCTTACCTGACTTAACTACACTTCTTCCTATAATGGCTTTGATATAGTTTTATATGAAAATATGAGTTCTATAAGTAAAAATTGCTTTTTTATAGTCATGAGTACTCCAGTCTTTATATTGTCTTATTACATGTTTCCCTCCACCTTCACCTCATAGTAACAGTTAAGAACTTTGTTGTTGTTGTTGTTGTTGAATTTTAAAACTTTGCTAACTTTTCTCCTGACTTTAAGGAAAATGAATCAAACTGGAGGAAATAATAACTATTCCAATTTCCAGGTCCTGATGAAAATCTTGGCATTTTATCTGGGGATTCATCAACTATTTTTATAGCAGTAGCTAGATTTTGTGGTTGTTTTGTTTTTGACTCCTTTGTCCTTTGTGCTTTTGAACAAATGTTCCTGTTTCATTGTCAACTTAATTGATGCTCAGAATGTTTAACAGCTACACAATTGCTATGATATTTCTCAAAGTAACTGAAGAGTTTCTCCAAGAGAAACTAAAATTCTATAAAATTTTGGATATTCCCCAGGAACATACCCACTTTAAAAAAAATCACAGAATG
Source organism: Pseudocheirus occidentalis (assembly GCA_028646575.1). Lineage (NCBI taxonomy): Eukaryota > Metazoa > Chordata > Mammalia > Diprotodontia > Pseudocheiridae > Pseudocheirus > Pseudocheirus occidentalis. The sequence goes on from JAQQSW010007634.1 coordinate 10,451, forward strand.
TAACCCAGAATCAGCCAAGATGGCAGAATAAATCCTGGAACACACCTGGACTCTTCCAACATTTCCCTTCAAACAACTTTAGAATATCTTGAATCAAATTTTAAAATGAAAAGTTCAGAGGAAGAAATTTATCCAGTCTAAGACAACTTGAGAGGTCCATAGGAGAGGTCTTGTAACACCAAGGTGACTACAGGCTCAAAGTGTAGCAAGAGTACCAGCATTGGGCTGTGGAGGTAGAAGAAGCAATATCAGCAGCTTTAGGAGCTCTCAGCCATAATACAGTAAGGAATTTGTACAGCTTGTCAGAAAGAGATTATATGGAACCTTGTACTGGTATTGGATGCAATTAGCACTGATTGGCAAATCTAGTGCCAATAAACAGTTCTAGGTCACAGTTCCAAGGCAGAGAGAAGTACTGGCACTGGTGGATACAAGAGAATTGTAGGGGAGTGAGTACCCTTCCCATTTAAAGACCAGAACAAGACCAGGACAGCAGTGCCCATGACTTTCTCCAGATCATGACCCCTTGGAAGAAGAGCTTCCCAGAATTAGCTCTGAACATAGTATCACCAAAAAAATCTAAAACTCAGGACATGTCTGTCTAGTACCAGGTGGAACTTGGTAGAGTTCAAGAGCCCAACTTGAACATAAAATTCAATGTCAAGAAAACAACAACAACAACAAAAACAGAAAACGGCAAATCCCCGTCCCCCCAAAACTTGACCATAAAAAGAAAAAAGCTGTTACAGTGGCAGGGAAAACAAGAAATAAACACACAAGAAGATAACAACAGGAAAATATCTACATACAAAGGCCCAAAGAAATTAATTGGACCCATGGAAAACAAGAATTCTTAGAAGCATTAAATTAAGAAATGAGACCATTTAAGGAATAATGGTGGGGGGGGGTGTGGAATTAGAGTGAAGTAAGAAAATGATGAAAAGAAAATTAACATATTGATAAAACAAGACACAAAAAATAGAAGAAAATAACACCTTAAAAAACAGAATGGCTTAATAGTAAAAGAGGAACAAAAAATCACTGAAAGAAAAGAACTCCTTAATAAAACAGAATTAGTCAAGTGGAAAAGGAGATACAAAAACTAACTGAAGAAAATAATTGCTTAAAAATTAGAATTGAGCAACTGGAAGCTAATGTCTCCATCAGACCTCAAAACTAATAATAATAATAATAACAACAACAATAATAATAATCATCATTGTAAAACAAAGTAAAAAAATGAAAAATAGAAGAAAATGTAAAATATCTCTTCAGAAAAATAGTAGACTGGAAAATGGATTGAAGAGAGAGACTTAAACATATTGGACTACCTTAAATCCATGATTAAAAAAAAGTTAGACATAATGTTTCAAGAAATTATCAAGTAAAACTGTCCCATATCTTTGGTCAATAGAATAAAATAGAAATGTAATGTATCCACCAACTACCTCCTAAACGAATTCCAATATTCACAAAGAGATCACAAAATTAAAATTTCCAGGAATATTATAGTCAAATTTCAAAGCCTCTTGGTCATGAAGAAAATATTAATAGCTGCCAGAAAGAAGTAATTCAAATATTGTGATGCCACAGTCAAGATTACATAAAATTTAGGAGCTTGCATCTTAAAGGAGTGAAGAGCTTGGAATAAGACTTTCTGGGAGGCAAAGGAGTTTTGATTCCAAACAAGAATAACTTACCTTGCAAAATATAGTATGATCCTTCATGTCAAACAATGGATATTTTATGAAATAGAGGTCTTCCAAGTATTCCTGATGAAAAGAACAAAGTTGAATAGAAAATCTGACATTCAAGCAGGAGAATCTGGAGAATCATAAAATGCTAAACATAAAAGAGTAATCACAAAGGATTCAATAAAGTTAAACCACTAATAATCCTATATTGGAAGATAATACATGCAAATTCCAAGAAATTTATGATTTTTAGGGCAGCTGTAAAGAATCTACACAAACAGGGGACATGGATGTAAGTCAATTATACTGCAATGATCTTCAAAAAAATTAGGGTTGAAAAAGAGAGATGCTCTGGGGGAAGGGTGACAGGAGAAGTATAATAGGGAAATTTTTCTCATTTAAAAGTGGCACAAGAGACACACTTGAAACAGAAAAACACTTATAGAGTTAAAGGGTTGAATTAGAAGCTATTGTGCTTAAACCTAAGTAAGAGATCATTACTATGGCTTCTGAACATCTTTGGTACTATAATGGAATCAGCTTACAGATTTGGGGATTCAGTTTTCTGTGTCTAAATAAATGCTTCAGTTCTATCCTCTATCTGGAGAATTTAGTATATTTTGTGCTTGCACAGCATGTGATACTGTAATGGTAATCAATTTGTTGGATATTTAGGGCTAAGTGGATAGGATAGTAGGGCTAAGTAGATCAGATACTTAGGGCTAAATAGATCAGATACTTAGGGCTAAGTAGCACCTAGTAACTTAGGACTAAGTATAGAACTTTGTACATTGGTGAAAAGGTGTGAATTCCCCTGTTGACTTGGAAGAATGCTATTGGCTGAGACACTCTCCTGTTGACCTGGGAAAAGGCCAGTGCTTATAAGGAAGAATTTTACAGAGACAGGACAGATTTTGGATTTGGCTCCTCAGTGGCTGACTGAAGACGTGAACAGGATGGGATTTTCTTTGTTGGTGGCCTGGCTGATCCTTGAGTTCCAGGCAAGAGAAGTCCTGAAGGCTTTGAGGTGTGCTGAACCTTGTGAACTTCAGTGTGTGCCAGGGATTGCCCTGAGGAATGGACAAGGACCTGAGAACTGTTCATCTCTGAGGACTGGACAAGAGCCTGCCAGCTTTCAGCTCCTGAATCTAGTTGATTGTCTGGCAGATTCAGGAGGGAGGTGGGACCAGGGAAGAGGATCCAGGGGATCAGAGAGACCACCCCGAGTCAAAATGAAGAAAAGGTTTCCCCTTGGACAAAACTGATGTTTGCAGAGGACAAGGACCTTGGAGCTGTTTTTCCTTTGAGGACTGGACGAGAACCTGCCAGCTTTCAGCTCCTGACTCTAGGTGATTGTTTGACAGAATCAGGAGGGAGCTGGGACCAGGGAAGAGGATCCAGGGAATCAGAGTCAAAGTGAAGAAAAGGCCTCCCCTTGGACTAAACTGAGGTTTGTTGGAAATAAAGGAGTGGAAGGATTGTGTGGTTGTCTAAGAACTTTATTTGGAAACT
>JAQQSW010007636.1:0-13655 GCA_028646575.1 Pseudocheirus occidentalis
GGACATTTAGTTTCTATTTATCACTTTTTATATGTGGCAGTTCTAATTAATGCTACTTTAACAAAGAGCATATTGTATATATGCATGTAGGTAGATACATATCTATATATAGTCATATCGATATATGTGTTCATATGTGTGTGTGCACTTCCCAAAAATAAAAGTATCAGAACCAAAGGACTGGAATTCGAAATTCCTTGGGACCATGCTTCTTCAACTTGACCTCTTGCTTTTCATTTTATGCAACATTTTCTTTTTAAGTTGAAAGCCTTCTTAATCAAACTCTCAAGCATCCAAGTAAATATATATTTTGGTGGCCCTCAGTATGTATAGTCCATCCCTGGCTAAGAACTCATCATTCTTATATTTTAAGTCACTGTCCAGAAATAGTAACCCTATTTGCATATACCATCTTTTTAAAACTATTTATTTTTAATTTGTTCATAGCTCCTTTCTGTGGATGTTAATGTCTTTGAATAGTAAGCAATTGGTGTCTCAGTACCTTCTGGTTCTTTGTGAATAAGCACAGTACTGACATGTTCAAGTGAAGCATTAGTGATACAGAGGCAGCACAGAAGTCAATAACTACTTAATATTCCAGAAACTCATCTAGTGCTAACAAGTAATGCCAGAGGATACTCTTTTCCAGTTGATAATGAAGTGGTTCAGTATTGATTGTATTTTATGGGAGAAAAAAATGGTAGAAATGGTGAGAAGGCTAGAATCTCTTTTTCTGCTTGTTTTTTGAAAGGAAAAAATTTAATATATTATCTCCAATGGAGTGGATTTAAGGAGTTTTAAATTCAATTCAACAACCAATTATTAATCATCACCAATATCCAAGGCACTGTAGTTTCCACCCAAAAAACAATGACAAAGGAGACCCTGACCTCAAAGACTTTTTATTCTTTTGGGGGATATAGTATATAAAGAAATAATGCAGTAACCAGAGGACAATGAATTTCTATTTTCATCTCTCTCTCTCTCTCTCTCTCTCTCTCTCTCTCTCTCTCTCTCTCTCTCTCTCTCTCTCCCTCCCTCCCTCTCTTTCCCTCTCTCTCACTCTCTCACTCTCTCTCCCTCCCTCCCTCCCTTCTTTTTTGTCTTCCTTTCTCCCTCTTTCTTTCTCTCTCTTGAACATGATTTAGAAAATGCTGCCAGTACCTCTTGAGGTCTTTCTATGTATCTATACTTTGTTGGTGCTATCATAAATAAAATCCTAAGCAGAATTACATGACAGAGTAAAAAATAGAAAGGCAACAAGAATATCTGAATTGAAGTTGGTTACAAAATATCAGCAGGAGAAATAAACACCATCTAGTCTAAATCCACTCATTTTACAGGTAAGATGACTGAGGAACAGTGAAGTTAAGAGATTTACCCAAAGTCATGTAAGTAATAAATGACAGAACAAGAATAACTTTAAGTGGCATAGTACTATCATTTATTTTGTTTAAAGATTGTCAAAATATTTATTAGAATAATTTTCACTTTGCATGAAAAACATGCATTAATATATTAGCTTTTAAATAGTAACCATAATCATGCTAGAAACTGTGCATAGACCAATGTCTGACATTGTATACCAGAATAAAGTCCAAATGGTTATACAATCGATATATAAAGGTTCATATTATAAACAAATATGGGAAGCAAGGAATAGTTTGTTTGTCAGATTTTTGGGAAATGGAGGAATTTATGATGAAAGAAGAGATAGAGAACATTATAAAATGCAAAATGGATGATTTTGATTACATTAAATTGAAAAGTTTTTACATGAAGCCAGTGCAACCAAGATTAGGGGAGAAGCAGAAAACTGGGAATGAATTTTTACAACTAGTGTTTCTGATAAAGGCCTCACTTCTAAAATATATAGAGAACTGAGTCAAATTTACAGGCAATTTTCAGAGGAAGAAATGAAAGCCATCTTTAGTCATAAGAAAAAATACTGTAAATCACTACTGATTAGGGAGATGCAAATCAAAACAACTCTGAGGTAAGACACTACACCTATCAGATTGACTAACACGGCAAAACAGGAAAACGATAAATGTTGGAGAAGATGTGGGAAAACTGAAACACTAATTCCTTGTTAATGGAGCTGTGAACTGATCCAACCATTCTAGAGAGTAATTTGCAACCATGCCCAAAGGGCTATAAAAATGTACATATCCTGGGTTGGCTAGGTGGAACAGTGAATAAAGCACCCTGACCTGGAGTCAGGAGGACCTGAGTTCAAATCCAACCTCAGACACTTAACACACACACACACACACACACAGACACACACAAACTAGCCATGTGACCTTAGGCCAATCACTTAACCCCAATTGCCCTCCAAAAGGAAAAAATTAAAAAATAAATCAAAATGCACATACCCTTTGGACCAGCAGTACCACTTTTAGGGCTGTATCACAAAGAGATCAAAAAAATTAGAAAAGGACCCAAATGTACAAAAACATTTATAGTAGCTCTTTTTGTGTCCAAGAACTGTAAATTGAGGGGATGCTCATCAGTTCGGGAATAGCTAAACAAATTGTGGTATATGAATGTAATAAAATACTATTGTGCTATAAGAAATGATGAACAGGCAGGCTTCAGAAAAACCTGGAAAGACTTAAATGAACTGATGATGAGTGAGGGGAGCAGAACCAGGATAATATTATGTACAATAATAGCCACAGTGTGTGAGGACTGATTTTGATAGACTTTGCCATTCTCAGCTATGAAAGGACCTAAAAAAATTCCAAAGGACACAGGATGGGAAATGCCAGCCACATCCAGAGAACAAACTATGCAGTCAGAATGCAGAATGAAAGAAACTATTTTCTTTTTTTGTTTTATTTTATTTTGTTTTATTTGCTTTTTCTCATGGTTTTTACCATTCATCATAACTTTTCTATGCAATATGACTAATATGAAAATGTGGTTAATAGGAATGTATGTGTAGAGCCTATATCAGATTGCAAGCTGTTTTGGGGAGGAGAAAGGGAGAGAGAGAAAATTTAAAACTTATTGAAGTGAATATTGAAAGCTAAAAAATAATTTAATTTAAAAAATATATAACTATAATCAATAGAGCAGACCTTATTTAAGCACCTTTATAAAAACTAACAGTGATTCAATTGTAATTTCAAAGAGAACCATGAAAAGGTAACTGATACACCATCTGTAACCTTTTTGAAGATCTTCCTTTCTTTGAGATGCCTTGGGAATTACTTCCTGCGTGCTTGCTTTCAAAAATTGCACCACCTCTTTCTTCTGTGTATATCCAATCAAGTTTGTTTGTTTTATTTCATATTCTTAAAAGTCATTACCATTTCCTCTATAATCCATGGCCCAGAAACCCCTGGTTCTGGGCTCATGTGATCCAGGTTCTGTCCTGATTGTTACTCCCAAAAGCCCACAGACTTAAGAAAATTTCCAAATAGTGCATACGTATAGTTTCTGTTTAGGTTTCACAGATATTGGTAATAGTGTCTTGCATGAGTACTCTAGGTAGCAAATGGAATTGCATGTAGCAGCCTTTATTTCATCATAAGAGAAAATAGACAAGGGGGTGGAGCCAATACAGCAGAGTAAAAGCAGGAACTTACTTGAGCTCATCCCCCAATTACTTTCAACACCTGTAAAAATTACTCTAAACAAACTTTAGAGCTACAGAACCTACCAAATAACACAGTGAAGCAAATCTCCCACTGAATGCAGTCTGGCAGGCCAACAGGAAGGATCTATTGTACCACACAGACTAGTATGGCACAGATCCAGCCAGGGCAGACCTCAGGGAACTGAAACATTGGCAGCTGTTGTGGTTTCCATACTTCTCAACACATAAACACCAAAGAGAAAGCAAAAGGTCAGTTGGGAAACTGTTGAACCTAGGTGAGAAAAGAATGTGGTCTAGAGGTGGCGGCTGCTGCAGCAGGGCAGCTGCTTTCAGAGCTCCAAGACCACAGAGAGTGGGGGGACCAAGCAGCTGATCAGAGAGCAATTGCAAGAATCACTTTGTGCTGGCACTGAGGCAGGATTTTCTTGCTTTACCCTGCTTGGATATGGGTAGTACTCTTGGGTGGCAGACTGGGGTGAGGAGCACTGGTGTGGCAGAACTTGTGGCAGTTATGGAGAGGAAGTCCTCGTCACAGGTCTGAGGCAGGTGCCTAGAAGAAGCTCTGACAAGAGCTGCACAAAATCCCAGAAATTTGGGACACAGCACTCTCCACTTTGGAAGCAGAGTTCTACCTTGGCAAAGAGCTCAAAAATCATGTAATTGGCTGGGAGAATGAGCAAACAGAGGAAGAGAAATCAAACTATAGAACCATTTGTTGGTGACAAAGAAGATCAAAACAGAACCAGAAGAAGACAAGAAAGCCAAACCTTCTGCATCAAAAGGTTCCAAGAAAAATATGAGTTGGTTATATGCCACAGAGGAGCTCAAAAAGGATTTTGAAAATCAAGTAAGAGAAGTAAAGGAAAAACTGGGAAGAGAAATGAGAGAAATGCAAGAAAATCATGAAAAACAAGTCAACAGTTCATGAAAGGAGACCCAAAAATACTGAAGAAAATAAATTTTAAAATAGTCTAAAAAACAGATTTCTTTTTTTAACTAGACTAACTCAAATGGCAAAAGAGGTCAAAAAAGCCAATGAGGAGGAGAATGCCTTAAAAATCAGAATTGATGAGATGGAAAAGAAAATCCAAAAACTCACTCCTACAAAATTAGATTGGAGCAATGACTTTATGCAAAATTAAGATATCATAAAACTGATCCAAAAGAATGAAAAAGTAGAACACAATGTGAAATATCTCATTGGAATAACCACTGACCTGGAAAATAGATGCAGAGAGATTTTTTTTAATTATTGGAATACCTGAAAGTCATGATAAAGAAAAGAGCCTAGACATCATCTTTCAAGAAATTATCAAGGAAAATAGTCCTGATATTCTAGAACCAACGGATAAAATAAAAATTGAAAGAATTTGGCAATCACCTCCTGAAAAAGATCCCAAAAAGAAAACTCCTAGGAATATTATAACCAAATTCTAGAATTCCCAGATCAAGAAGAAAATATTACAAGCAGTCAGGAAGAAACAATTTGAGTATCAGGGAAACGTAATCAGGATAACTTAATATGTAGCTGCTTCTACATTAAAGGATAAAAGGGCTTGGAATATGATATTCTGGAGGTCAATGGAGCTAGGAGTAAAACTAAGAATCACCTACCCAGAGCTTAACAGAACATTGGACTTTCAAATACAAGAAAGAGAAGCATGAAAAGGTAAACAGGAAAGAGAAATCATAAAGAACTTACTGAAGTTTAACTGTTTGCATTCCCACATGGAAAGAAGATACTTTTTAACCTAGGACTTTTCTCGGTATTAGGATAGTTGAAGGGAATATATATACGTATGTGTGTATATGTGTGTGTATATATATACATATACACATATGTATGTATAGGTAGGTGTATGTGTATGTGTATGTGTGTGTATATGTAGACACAGAGGCCACAGGGTCCACTGAATATGAAAGGATGATACCTAAAAAAATAAAATTAAGAAGTGAGAGGGGAATATATTGGGAAAAGGAGAGAGGGAGAGATCAAATAGAGTAAATTATCTCACATACAAAAGGCAAAAGAAAGCTGGTACAATGGAGGGGAAGAGCAGGGAGGTGAAAGGGAATGAGTCAACATTATTCCCATTGGACTTGGATTAATGAGGGAATAATATACACACTCAATTGGGTATCTTACCCTACAAGAAGGTAGAGGGAAAGAGAATAAGAGTGGGGTGATGATAAAAGGGAAGGCAGATTGGAGGAGAGGGTAGACAGAAGTAAATACTTTTGAAAAGGGACAGAGTCAAAGAAGAAAATAGGATAAATGGGGGCCAGGATAGATGGGATGGAAGGAAATATAATTAGTCTTTCAAAATATGACTACTATGGAAATGTTTTGCAAAATTACATAGATATAAACTATATTGAATTGCTCATCTTCCCAGCGGGGGTGAGTGAGGAAGGAAGAAAAGAGCAAATTTGGAACTCAAAGTTTTAAGAACAAATGTTGAAAAATTGTTTTTACATGCAACTGGGAAATAAGTTATACAGGCTATAGAAATCTATCTTGCTTTACAATAAAATAAGGGGAAAGGGGTTGGGGGGAGAATAGTGGAGGATATAAGAGAGAGAAGATTGGGGAATGGGTCTTCAATATGCTTGCCACCTTCAGATGTGGAATAGGGGAAAGATGGGGAGAAATTTTGGAACTCAAAATCTTGTGATAATGAATGATGAAAATTAAAAATAAATAAATCAATTTGGGGGGGAAGATAAAATATACAAAATACAAAGAACTAAAAGATACTTACAAACCAGAGAAAAAAGCACACAAGAGACTGTCCATAGCCCATAAATAATCAACATAATCTTTTTCCCTTTCAAATAGGTTCCACTTTTCTACAGTCTTCTTCAAGACTCAGAAACACAGGTAGTTCATCTTTCCCCACTACAGGAAACTGAACATAGGATAGTAGCTAGCAGGGCAACATCATGATAATCTGGTGAATCCTTATTTCTCACAAGATCCTACACAGTTCCTCCAGACTCATGTACAACATTGCTGTACTCCTCCACCTCATAGCTTTAGTTCCCAAATAATTTTCCAGCTACACAGTGTACAAGAGCAAACCTCTTCTTTTTCAAAGAAGCATGTTTGATGTCAATCAAACCTCTTTCTCTAGACAGAGGACTAGATCACCACATTTTTAAACACGTTTAATTAAGAGGCTATCATTCTTCTAAAAATCTTTCCTTCCTTCCCTTTACTAAAGTTAGATTCCTAGATCATGCTGCCTGAGAGACCTGATTAATAATAACCAATGATTTGGGTAGATGTAGAGTTTTCCCCCTTTTTTCTAAAGTTTTGATTTTTAAAAGTTCATTTTCTTGAAGGACATTGTTGATAATGAGATTGGACTTACTTTCTGGTTCAGACGCCCCTCAGGTGGAGTAGCCATTGTGTTCTGCTCAGGTGTTGGTGGGGCATAAATTTTTTTAATAGATTGCCCAAGACTGGAGGGAACTTAGAAATGAATGATGTCATTAAATTCAGGTGTAGCTACTCATTGTAATATTAATTTTCTCATTAACTGTTCACCAATCAGGGTCAATTCCCACCCTGGGGAACACCTGCTCTTCAAAGGATATATAAACTATGAACTCATTGCCATGACTGTCTTTGTTCTAAGAGAGATGACCAAATGACCATCCTTTTATTAATAAATGTGCTGGCCTTACTAATAAAATAATCAAATTACCCAGAAATCATGTCTCTCAAACCTTTTTAATCACCACATGCCCCCAAAATTCCCCTCTTCAAATAGGAAAGAGAGGTTAGGAATGGTATTATCCATGAACTTCCTCCAAGGATATACGGATAAGTAGATAGAATTTCTATGTGTTTCTCCCCAAGACAACCATTAACAGCTTTTGGGGTTGTGATAGACAGGAGAGAAATCCACTCCCCCACCATGTGCATGGGTATACATGTACCCACATGTGCATGCACACATGGCAAGCACACACACATACACACTTGCAGTGCTCTCCATCTCTTTGGAAGAAAGTCAGAAGAGAAATGAAGTGAAATGTAGAGTTTTGACAAAGACTTCTTTTATAAGCGATCAAAAAAAAAATAGTTATCTCCTTTAACAAGACTTTGACTTCCAAGAGTTCAAGAAAAACAATTCAATTCATCTTGGGAACAGCCCCAGTCACTGAATTCATCCCTCAGGAAATGCTCAGGGACAGTAGCAACAATCTAACCAACTCAACCACCAACCCAACCAACTCCTCTTGGCATATCCCCAGTCACTGAGACTTTATTTGGAGTTGTCTTTTATCTTCTTAACAAGGTCCCAGTAGGCATGCCCACACCATTTAGGAAGGGTTCTTTCAAAAGTTCTAGACAAAGGCTCACCACTCAGTAAGCTTATCAAATTAATAAGGTGATTCCCCCTTATTAATCCATTGTACCTCACAAAATAAATAACACAGGAAGGTATTAGAACACACATTCACAAGCTCCATTATCACCCCTAGTGAGAACAAATCACACTGAAAAATTTGTCTGATTTCAAAATGCTTTCAGGAAGATCTAATGTAACTGGGTTCTGTACCAAAGCTTTCTCTAGAGGCCCATTTTCTCCTCAACTTCTTTTCACTGTTTTATGAGATTTTAATGCTTGTAATCTTTCATTGTACTCCTCTACAACATTTTGCAAATGAGCTGGTACATGGTTACCCTTGGCTGCCATGACTCTCCACCTGGCAAAGAGATTAAGAATTGACTAAGATATTTCTCTGAACTCCTTTTTCTGTGCTCATTGTGAAAGCTATCTTGCCTCAGGTACGTTTTTCTAAGAAATGATGACAGTTAAGGTCAATGTCCTTGCTTTTGTCCACCACCCATTTTATGCACTAGCAAACCACTTAATCAGAGGTGTTTGGAGCTGTTCTAATCTTAGTGTCTTCTTTATATCTATATTTTAGTATTACTTTGACCTTTACTCTAACCAGCTGATGACCCAACTGTCAACAGACAGCCGATTCAGTAATAGCTTCCCTGTCTACATAACCAACCACTTCCTGAATGGTATGGCACAATTGATTTCACTTTTCATTAGTAGTTAATTGCTTGCCAAATCCAACACCACCTAGTTCTTTTCTTGAAGAAAGTATTTACATTGTGCAGACACGAGGTTTCTAAATAGTCTAAATATTTCTAAATAAACTTCTGACTTCTATTATTTAGTCTTAAACCATATTTCACAATTTCCTTGATATCTCCTTTCACAATGATGTCATCCATTTTTAAAAAACAAAATGTTTTTGTGTGTAGATCTTCTCAAGCTCTTCATAGACTTTCTTAATTGCTTAATCATTTGCAACAGACAGTTGTATATAAGTCATAATTGTGGGTCAGGAGAAATCAATGTGTATTTGCAACCAGAACTAGGTTTAGATTCTGATTCTGCCTAAGTGTGTGACAGGGTGATCATTTTATGTCTCAGTTTCTTCATCTACAAAAATAGGAATAATAACATTTGCATTAGAAAGGCAGGAATACCTGCATTTAAGGTCTATTTCTTATTGTATGATCCAGGTAAAAATCTTAACCTTTCCAATGTCCCAAGATTATATAAACTTCACAGTAAATGTCAATTTGTATCAGTAGAGAGAGTTTCTTTATCAGGGGATTTCCTCTACTAATGAAATCAAATGTCCAGTCCAAAAACAAAAATTTGCATTACCCATTTCATCATCATTATAAAGAAAACATTTTGTAAAACTTACCATTTATGAGATATACATATTGATGGCTTTTTGTTTGTTTATGTTCCTTGTGAGGCAATGCTCCTAAGGAGGTGTGTGTGTGTGTGTGTGTGTGTGTGTACCTGATGACATAATTAGGTGCAACATGCACTATTATTCAGACTTTTTAGCAAAAGTAATTACAAAGCCAGGTCATGCCTGCAGTTTGAACCACCTGGAGCTTGGAATGACTTTGCTACTGGAGTGAGGCAATGACTCGGGGTGTTAGTTTGCTGGGTTGGAAAAACTGAAGAAGAATCTAGCAGAAATTCATGCTGTATCAACATCTTAGACCATATGTCACAACCAAATGCAAACTAGCTGTGACTCAAATGATAAAATTTATACCATATAGCTTTGACTAGGAACTGAATTCTTAACTAAACAAGTAATGGAGGTAATTCTAGTAGCTAAAATAGATTATTTTGTTGACAAAAAGTTTTTACATGAACAAATTAGTCTAACTAGGATAAAAATGGAAAGCAGTCTACTGAGCAAATATCTTCAATGAATGTTTGATACGCAAGGTAGAAAACCAAAAACCATTTGTTAATGGATAGGTGATTCAAAAGATATAAACAAATGCTTCTCAAAAGAAATTTGAAAACTATTTGAAATCTGAAAGAATGAATGTTCCAAATAAATAATAAGAAGAGAAATGCAAATCAAAACAATCCTGAGGTTTCATCTCACACCCACTGAATTGGCAATGACAAAAAATAGACATGATCAATACTGGAGGGACGTAAAAAGAGAGGCACACTAATTCATTGTTGGTACAGCGGCAAATTGGTTTAGCCATTCTGAAAAGAGGTTTGGAATTTTGCAAAGTGAATTAAATAATTTGTCCATAACCTTTGACTCAGAGATTTTCCTACTACGCACAGAACCCAAAGTCAGTAACAAAGAGAAAGGGCCCACATATACAAAATTACCAGCAGCACTTCTGTGTTAGCTAAAAACAGGAAACTAAGCAGATGTCTATTGATTGGTGAATGGCTAAATAAATAATGGTACATGAATGTACTGGAATGTTAGTACACTATATAAGAAATTATTTATATAAAGATTCTTAATTGGGGTTCGAGGAATAGGTTTCAGGGGGTTTGTTAACTTGGACGGGAAAAAATTACATCTTTATTTTCACTACCTTCTAACAGAAATTTAGCAGACCCTTCACTGTTTAAAAATATTATTCTCATCTTTTTTGACACAGAGAAAGTAAAGAATCCCTGGATCAAAATGATGAACATAGAAAAGCATAGAAAGACATAGACAAATTGGCACGAAGTGAAGCAAGCAGGACCAATATATACAATAAATGTAACAATGTAAATAGAAAGAACCACAACACAATTAAACTGAATGCTGTAAGATTATAAGAAAAGGTAAGAAAAGATGCTTCGTCCTGTTTCTTTGTGGGATTATGGACCATGGATGTTCAACAACGTATATACTATATCAACATTTTGGATGCATGGTCTAGTTTGTGAATTTTTTTCTCCCTCTTCTAAAAAATTCTTTATTGTAAACAAGGGTTCCCAGGAAACAGAAATGTAAGTGATATTAAAACAAAAGCTATCAATAATTATTTTTAAAATCAAGCCGTTGTGTGATCTCTTATCATCACTTTACAGAGCTCGGTCTCCGTCTCTCCTATAATCATATTTGTTCCTTCCTTCCTCGGTTAGATATGGTCACTTGATGGGTAATTTCTATAACTGCAATTTGAAGCTCCTTTAACTCTTTAATTTGAAATATATTTAAAATGGATCTTTTCTCCTTGTTTACTTCACATCAAACAAGCTGCAGAAGAAAACGAAAGCTGTCCATGCTTCCCATGTGTGTACATCAATATCTCCCCCGGAGGTGACTGCTGCTGCTCACTCCCTCGCTCCCTTGTACATGTGCCAGAATCAGTCTTCTCCTGGACTACTTTCTTTACAACACATACACATACACACACACACACACACACACACACACACACACACACACACACACCAGGATCAAACGGGGACTAGAAGCATAAATGTGTCTGTCCTCTGCTCCTTACCCTTTCCCAGTCCCCCACTGGTCTGATGCACCTCTCTTGCCTTAGAAACGGGTCTCCCAGGGGGCCTTCAGTGTATTAAAATAGTGCCCAGAAAAGGACACAATGTGGTTTGACTATGCAGAAAACATTGGGACCATAATCTTCCCGGTCCTGAGCACTCCATTTCTGATTATATAACTTACAGTCACATAAGCTTTTTGGCTGTCACATCTCACTGTTGGGTCCTATTGAGTAGGCATCACTCCTGACATAGCTGCATGATTACTGGTACCAGCCAAGATCTACCCTCAGAAAAATCATGAGGTGGATTGTTTATATCTTCTGCCTTCTCTCATATAGGGCTTTCTCTGAAGCATTCCTGGTGGGCTTTTTTTTCCTGTGTACCCTCCCACAGAGCCATGACTAAGAACTTTATTTACCTGGGGAAAAAATAGTTGGGGTGGAGTGTGTGCAGTGTGGTAGAGTGGGAGGAGGAACAGCAGGAGAACAGGAGAGAATCCATAGGTATAGTTATTCTGGAATAATAGAAGGGGTAAGCTTATCTCCCAGAGAATCTGGACCTCACCTCCTCAGGGGCTGCTGGGTGCAGTAGCCCCTAGGACATAAGTTCCACAGCCATAGGGGTGGCCCAGAGAATGTGGCACCATAAGGTGATAAAGGTCATCAGAGGAATGCAAGGACAAATGTGCCAGGAAGGAAAAACATGCTGTCCAGATGTTAGAACACTGGGACAAAGTCCCTTTCATCCTGTTCTATTTATTACTCTGCTATCCCATAAATCCTTGGGGACAACTTAGTGAAAAAAAAAAAAACACCAAACCAGTAATCAGAAAACTTGAGTTCTGCCCCTGGCTTACCTAGTTATACTAAACAGGTGACTGTGGGAAAACTCTGAACCTCAGTTTCCCAATCTATAAGTTAGGGGTAACAATATTTGTCCTGACTACCTCAAGTCAAGTTAACAAATATTTATTAAGAATTTATTATGTGTTAGACACTGTGCTAAAACACTGGGATACAGGAAAAAGCAAAAAACAAAAAATACCTCATGAGACTGTTCTAAGAATCAATTTATACAATGTTAATAAAGCTTTCAAAACTATAAAGAGAACTATACAATTATAAAGTATAAATAATCCTGAAGCTCACTCTAATGGTTGAAAAGGCTTTAAGGTGTTATCCATCCCATAGAGATTTGCATCCTAATCAGTTACTCTTGAAAACTAGAGGTTAAAGACTCAAAACAAATGAATATTTCTCTACTGATGGCATTTCTGATACCATAAGGCAGGTGAGATTTTCAGGGAGGAAAGGGAGAGTATTCTGGGTATCCCTCAAATAAAAACAAGCTACACATGCTGCTCAGACTAGAAAAAAAGCTGATGCTACCTAGGATTTCTTTTCACCAAATCTTGCTTCTGCTTAGACTTGGAGTGATTATCTTTGAGACAAGATAATAGAGATAAAAATATTTATTCTTAACACCTTATCACAATCATCCTTTGCCCATTCTTCCTTCCTTTTCCAACTTTCCCCACTGATATGACTCTATGTCTTCTTTAGGAATTGTCAAGAGCCCTTCAGTGCATAGATCATCCCAGAGTTGCCCAAACTGTCAGAAGCCAGGCCAGGCAGACTTATCCTTGTCACAAAAAAATGTCATGCAGAGGAGTGATATGGCCTAAATCTGTAAAGGAAACTGAATTCATAAGACTTAGTGGGGAGGGGAGAGACCTCTTTTCAAAAATTTTTTCTTCAGCATTATCTTACCAAGTAGCCCAAGGCTATTCAACCATGGTTCAATTGAATCCAATAAGCATTAATAATTTTTAATTAGCTAATCATATAACAATTATTTAAACACCTACCATGAGCCATAGAGGCAGTTAGGTGGCTCAGGGCATAGGGTTGGGTCTAAAGTTAGAAGATCTAAGCTCAAATGTGACCTCAGATACTCCCTAGCTGTATGACTCTAAGCCTGTGTGACCTCTGTTTGCCTTAATTCACTGAGAGGGAAATGGTAAACTGCTCCAACATCTTTGCCAAGAAAACCCCAAATGGGGTCCTGAAGAGATGGACAGAACTGAACTACATGTGCAAGTCAATGTACTTAAACAGCACAAAGAAGAAAAGAACCATGAAGTTTACATGCTAATACAGAAGGTAACAAATATACATATAGATATTCAGGGCTTAAATGTAAAGTACGTATACCCAAATATATTC